>PNRQ01000308.1:0-36100 GCA_003439915.1 Trichoderma atrobrunneum | reverse complement strand
CGAGAGGGCCGATCCCGACCAAGGCACGGCGTCTCCGCGGCGCGAGCCCCGGGTCGAGGACGTGCAGGCCGTGTTCCGGATCCGCTACTCGGGCGACGTGCGGCTGAATCTGACGGCGGAGATTTTGCTGGATTACCCGATGCCGAGCTTCGTGGGGATTCCGCTCAAGCTGAATATCACGGGGCTGACGTTTGACGGGGTGGGTGTTTTGGCGCATATACGGAAGAGGGTGCATTTTTGCTTTTTGAACCCTGATGATGCTTTGGCTGCGGTGGGACCGGATGGTGAGGGGGCGACGGAGACGACAACAACTACTACTACAACGGCAACAGGAGGAGGGGATGTGCAGACGACTAGCAAGAAGCAGCCGGGGGGCAGATTTGGCGGGCTGTTGCAGGAGATCAAGGTCGAGAGCGAGATTGGCGAGCGGGAGAGCGGGCGGCAGAGCTTGAAGAACGTTGGCAAGGTGGAGAGGTTTGTGCTGGAGCAGGTGAGGCGGATATTCGAGGAGGAGTTTGTGTATCCGAGTTTCTGGACGTTCCTAGTGTGATGGGGGGAGAATGATACTCTGGGTTGGATGAACTGAAGGAGACATGACGCAGTTATCATCTCCTACTACTCGCATTTTCATGGGTCATTATTTGGTATTGTATTTCTATATAGACACGGAAGCATGCTGTTGCATCATACAAAATGAGAAATCTCATGTCAAAGTCCGTCTAAACCCTTGATACGCCTGCTGAATATCCAGCTCCAGCTCCCTCGCCTGCTGCTCGCCCAGCTCGTCCGAGGCCTTCATCTGGTTCAGCGTAATGAGCCACTGCACAATCTTGCCCCTATTGTCAAAGTCCTTGTCCGTCACGCGGTTCACCGACTGGATCACGTCCGAGAGCAGCGGGTGCAGCTGGTCCTTTGACAGCAGGCCGAGCTTGACGGCGTCGAGGAAGGTGATGAACTCTTGCGTCGCCTCGAGGATCAGCACGCCGCTGGTGTTGTTTGCGGCTGCGGTTGGGGGCGCGGCCGCGGGGGCGGAAGAAGATGCGTTGATGGTTGTGGAGGGCATGCCTACTCGGAGACGCTCAGTCGCTCGGGGGACGTCGAGCTTTTTTGGTGGTTAGCTGAGGTACACAACATACATCTTCCAATGTTTTGAAATAATAGCTTGGGTCGCATTTACCTCCCACTTGGTCTTGAAATCTTCCAAGTCTCCAAACTCGGCTGCGATTGTCTCGTCGGCCAGCAGCGCCTTGTACTGCCTCAGCGAGCGCTCGCAAATGTCCGTGTACTCGGCCTCGGGCACGGCATCCTTGAGGAACGCCTTTTCCAGCTCATCCAGGGTGACTATGATGCTAAACAGCTCGCCGAGAGAGTCTTGGAGGTCGCGCTCGGCGCGGGTGTTGCTGAGTTTCACCTCCTGTGTGCAGCAGAGGGATCAGAGTTAGCTGTGTCTTGTTCTTGTCACGCAAGATTTATACCGAGGAAGCGGGGTGGAGAGATTTACTTCATCGAGGTTGATGGTGGCGGACAGGCTCGTGTTGGGGACGTAGCTGTGAGGAGTGGGCGCGTAGCTCTGACGCGTGTTCATGATGGTGGATTGAGGCGAGGCATCGAGGAGGGAGCGAAGTAGCCGAGTTTGGTAGTGTGAAGCTGGTGAAGCTGGTGGTGACGACACTGGACGAAAGTTATAGTGGTGTTGCGACAGCTTATTTACAGCCCACTTTGAGCCACTGTAAAGGCACTAGCTGCAAACTGGTGGTGCTGTCTGGCAGAATTTCTTCACCGCCCGTGTTCTTTCGGTGGCTGCTACCGATACAAGTGAAGAAAAAGGTAAAAAAATCAAAAAAATCTATAAAAGTAAAAGATAAAAACCAAGAAAAAGTGAAACCAAGTCACATTAAGATTTCATGATTTCGCTGGTCCGGCTGCTACGTTGCTTTGAAGAATAAGAGGCATCAACCACTAACAAGATCTCCTGAACCAATCTAGGTCAGCTATAAACGAATAGCATTGGTATAACTACTACGTATCTATAAACACTATGCTAGAGATAATTCGAGTCCATAACCCCAATAATGAGATGACGTAACAAATGGCCATCTCCTCTCCCACCCCAAGGCAGCTCAAGTGGCAGCCCGTTGTCAGCCTAGGGTTTTCCCAACCATAGCATCATATCATCCTGCCCTCCGTCATACGACAGTAGATCGTTATTCTGTCCTCCTTCAGACGGCAATAATTCTCTTTCCCGTCCAACAGGAAATGGAAGCTGACGAGTTGGCTTTCGCACAAACTTTTTCCCCTTCCTATTCCCGATCATCGTGAACACTTCCTCTATCCCCCAATTCATGGCTCTCAGGTCTTTCACCTCTAATACCCATGTCCCTCTCCAATTGCTTTCCTCATCCACCACCTGCTCATGACGCCAGGGAAATTCCGCGCCTCTGTTGAATTTCCATTTTCTCCCGCCTGATCCCGATTTTTCGGTCGGTCG
This sequence comes from Trichoderma atrobrunneum, assembly GCA_003439915.1. Taxonomy (NCBI): domain Eukaryota; kingdom Fungi; phylum Ascomycota; class Sordariomycetes; order Hypocreales; family Hypocreaceae; genus Trichoderma; species Trichoderma atrobrunneum. Next base: position 33,612 of record PNRQ01000308.1, on the reverse strand, counting down.
CTCTTGTTTTCCGGTGCCACATGTGACGGGCTGTGAAGGCACCTTGTTGTCCTTGCATTGACCCTCGTGCGGATCGCTGCACTCTTCCTCGCACTCACTCAGCGCTTCGTCCATGTCTTCTTCCTCGCGCCCTCCATTGCGCTCTTCGTCATGCTCTTCCCTGCACTTCTCATTGTCCTCTTCCTTGCAATTCTCATTGCACTCTTCATTACAGGCTACCGGGCTTTCTTCATTGCAACCCTCTTCATGTTCCTCCTCTTTATAGTCGCTTCTGAATGTACTGTGGCGTATAGCCCGCCCAACTTGGTAGTCCTCCCACACCTGCCGGACTGTGGTAATTGGCTGTTTTAGAGCTTTGATAGTTCGACCCATAGTTGCGTTTCGTAGTTATATATATATCTGGACTTGGTGTGGTGCTGAATGATTTATCACCGACGTATGAATAGGATTCGTACTTTGCCGTATTATGGGACGAGTGGGATTAATGGTGAATATGGACTTGTGTGTGAGAAGAAGGGAACAGGGCCATATATATATATATATATATATATATATGCAAGAGGTGGGATCTGCCGAACTTATTCTATGTGGCTATGACCGTGATAATTTTACGCAAAAAGTTACCACCAGGGAATACCCGACATCTGCTTCAGCCTACCAAACTATCACCAAGCCTTCAGATGGGCATTAGATATTGCGGGGCTGTATTTGCGTTCATCATAAGATTTTTACATTTTATAAACATTAGTAGTCGGAAAAATTGGTCCTCTTTGCGGCTTCTGCCTACGTACGGCCAGGCTACAGCTTCTTGGCTTATCTACCTACTCCTGGGCAGAACCTTGGGTTGGAGAAGAAGAAGCTACTTGATCCATGGGTCAACTTTAACTTGAGTGAACCACCTCAGCCAGACAGGCGAGCATGAAAAATGGCCAGCCAGACACACTTCCGTGGACTATGCAAATTTTACGCAGAGAAAGGCCGTCGGCACTCACAGCAGCGTCATTCGCGACTGAAGACCAGGAGATGCAAGCAAGGAAGGCTATTATGGCAATGGTCAGTCAAAAAGCTTCATGTTTCACTTACACCAACATCGGTGCCCCACTACCAGATCGGTACCTGTACTCCATAGTGCGGCAGAATTCCCTGACCGCCTATATTCTTTCAGTGGAACTGGTTTATCGATAAGTCGGCGGCCGAAAATTTTTGGAAAGCGCAATTGGTACGTCGAGGCGCGACGCTTCTGCTCTCCAAATCGGCATCTTTTTTTCTTCTATCTTTTTCACTTTACACTTGGAGTTTTGGATTTGCAGCCCCCAACAGCGGCTGCAGCAGATTATCCAGAATGGGTGTCTCCAAGAAGAATTTGAAAGCGACCAAAAAATTCGAAAAGACTCACTTGAAGGGCGTTCTGGACAAGAGAAAGGCCGGCGCAAAGCTCAAGCAGAAGCTGCAGATCAGAGAGAAGCAGAAGTCGAGGAAAGCCCAAGATTCCGAGTTCATAAAGGGCTCAAAAGATGGCCAAGATGCTACCGCTACTCCTGCCAAGAAACCTGCCGGGGGCAAGGCGAAGAAGGTCACTGAGATGAGCGTCGACGATTTCTTCTCGGGCGGCTTCGAGGACATCATCGACAAGAACGGCAAGGCTGGCAAGCTTGGCAAGCGAAAGCGAGACGAATCCAAGGAAGATGCGGAAGATGCAAGCGAAGGAAGCGATTCGGAGGTCTCAATTGGTGGCGAGCCCGTTGGCAGCGACAGCGACGACGGCAGCGATGACGACGGCGAAGCTACTGGGCTTGGCATGAGCAAAGAAGCCATGAAGGGACTTGCCGAGAAGGACCCCGAGTTTTACAAGTTTCTCAAGGAGAATGATTCAGAATTGTTGGATTTCGACGAGAATGCGGATCTCGCAGAGGTGGACGAGCTTAGCGCTGGCGAGGAAGATGCTGACGAGGAGCTCCCCAAGAAGAAGAGAAAGAAGGGCAGCAAGGCAGAAGAGGAGCCCGCACAGAACAATGAGCTGACTCGCAGCACCATTGCAGGCTGGAGGAAAGCAATGGCCGAGACCAACTCTCTGCGAGCAACTAGACAAGTGGTGCTCGCATTCCGATGCGCTGCCCATCTTAACGAGGCCGACGAGGAGGGCCAAGCAGATCAGCGATGGTCCATTAACAGCCCCGAAGTATTCAACGATATCCTGCTGCTTGCCTTGAAAGAGGTTCCAGTGGTTATGAACCACCACCTCCCTGCCAAAGAGTCAGCAGCCGGTAAGGTCTATGTACAGACGGAGGGAAAGAAGTTCAAAGCCTTGTCCGTGCTCTTGAAGTCTTACATCTCTTCCATCATGCACCTCCTCAGCACACTCTCGGACGATGGCACAATCACAGTCACTCTGTTGGCTATCGTGGAGATTCTCCCATACCTTCTGTCCTTCAAGAAGCTCATCAAGGCTCTTGCTAAGGCCATGGTCAACCTGTGGTCTCAAGCTGCCGGCTCCCACTCGTCACGAGTCACCGCTTTCCGAGTCATTCGACGACTTGTCATCATCGGAGACAAGGGCATCCGGGAAACCGTCCTCAAGGCCGTCTACCAGGGTCTTGTCCAGGGATGCCGAGTCACCAACCACAACACGCTCGCCGGAATCGACATGATGAAGTTTTCCGCCGCCGGGCTCTGGGGCATCGACCCTGCCATTGGCTACACCACGGCCTTTACATTCATCCGCCAGCTCGCCATCCACCTCCGCAACAGCATCGTCAACAACAAGAACAACTCGTTCCGCATGGTTTACAACTGGCAGTTTACCCACTCTCTCGACTTCTGGGCCCGCGTCCTCGCTGAGCACTGCACGCCCCTGAAGGAAGCCGAGGCCGGCAAGGAGAGCCAGCTGAGACCGCTCATCTACCCCCTTGTCCAAGTCACACTTGGTGCCATGCGCCTCATTCCTACATCACTATACTTCCCCCTCCGCTTCCACCTCATCCGCTCACTGCTGGTCCTGTCGCAGGCCGCCGACGTCTACATCCCACTCGCCTCACCGCTGCTGGAGGTGCTCAACTCGGCCGAGATGAAGAAGGCTCCCAAGGCATCGACGCTCAAGCCCATGGACTTTGCCGTCTCTTACAGAGCCCCCAAGTCATATCTCCGCACGCGAGTCTTCCAGGATGGCATCGGAGATGAGGTGGTCGAGCTGATGAGCAGCTTCATGTATACCTGGTCCACATCCATTTCCTTCCCAGAACTCGCCCTCCCTGTCATCATCCAACTCAAGCGATGGCTCAAGCAGGTTAGCTCCAAGTCCAGCGGCAACAAGAACAACAAGCTGGTCTCGCAGTTTTCGGTCCTTGTGCAGAAGCTCGAGGCCAACTCAAAGTTCATCGAGGAGAAGCGCGCAAGGGTCGACTTCGCGCCCAAGCACCGCAGCCAGGTCGATGCCTTCCTCAAGGACTTTGACGCTGCCAAGACGCCTCTTGGTGCGTACGTCGTCGGCCAGGCAGCCGCCCGTGCGGAGCGTGCAAAGGTCCTGGCCGAGGCGAGAAAGGAGGACGAGCGGAAGAGGAAGGAAGATGAAAAGGCAGATTTGTCAAACGAGGATGAAGAAGAGAGTGACGAGGAAGTTGATATGGACGGTGAGCTAGGGGAAGACAATGATGACGATGAAGAAGTAGAAGAAGAAGAGGATGATGAAGATGAAGAGTAGACGTTGTATATAGCCTGATTCATGTCAGATAATACGGAGTTTTCGGTTTTAGAGTTTTAAAATAAAGAACGAAACGAGTTGGTCGTTGATTCATGTAATTATGCTTAACCGAACATCTCATCATTTCATGTCACGTTATTCAGTGAGGAGTGTGTGATAGCTTGCGCACAGAATTAGCCATCTATTTAGTATTATGTATGCAAAACACATAACACAAACCACCAGCCCTTTGACCCAGACTGGACAATCAGATCAATTCAGCTGATGAGGTAATAGCTGGCGAGTGTTGAGAAATAATACATGAGAAACAAGTGGATGGCCGTTGTTGGTGAGCTTCTCTTAGTAGGCGGCATGCGTCACAGGAAGCAGCTATAAGATAGTAGCAGATTCTTGGAAAAAGCAGTGGTAATAGCGATACTAGGGGCAAGTAGATATATGTCGATATAGTACCTATAGGTAGATATATGTCGAGATAGTAGATATATGTCGAGATAGTAGAGGTATATAGATCCAGTAGAGGGACATAAATCTAGTAGATGTAGATAGATCTAGTAGATATAGATAGACCCAGTAGATATCGATAGATTTAATAGATATAGATAGATCTAGTAGAGATAGTCACTCTGTTTAGGTCATAAGCTGGGCAAGAAATCAAGATCAATTTGATCACACTAATTATACAGTAATAATTCATCAAGGCTATAACACGATAGGCCTATTATACACTAATCCCCAACGCCAGTGCTTCTGTAAAAGGAAAAAATTCTTTACAAGGAAAAAAACAATGCATTAGGCCTTAGGCCTTAGGCCCCGATACCCATGCCGTCCGTCATTTGGTCACTCATATTCGTCACCTCTCGAACATGCATGCCCGTAATGTTCAAGACTGTCATTTCCACCTGCTCCTGCGTCATTTCTTGGCCGGCAGCCTTCTGCCCTTCAAGAACATCATATAGACTGTAGATCTGATTATTCTTCGCCTCGACACGATCCAGCAGCTTTCGTATTGCCCCAGCCATAGTTTCTCTCTTGTGGCGGTCCATCGACTTGTCAGACTTGTTGTACCGCGCTTGTAGCTTTGTCAGCTCCAGCTGAATATGCTGCGACTCGTCCTTCAGGCCTTTGATAACAAGAGCCAAAGCCTCGCCGGGAGAGTTGGCTGGTCGAAGCGTGTGGTCACCTCCCGAGACACGGTCACTGACGGGAATGGGCCGCGGTATTGATACACGCTTCTTGCCCGCCGCCAGGTCGACTGAGGAGATGACACCAGAGTGAGACGTGATGCGGCTGCACACTGTACAGTCCTGGCAGTTGTGGTGGGAGAGACTGTCAAGGATTTGTCGAGCATTACTCGACAACGCAGGGCATCCATCCCGATCAACCGAGTCTGTCGTCGTTCTCTTCGACTTTGAATCAATGTGTACGATTTTCGGTGTTGGCTTCCCAATATCATGGCCTCGTGATTGTTTCGTCTCCTTGCCCAAGTTACCGCCCTTAAGGTCCGCGTTCAAGTTGAGGGAAATAGCGAGGTCCTGAGAAATATTGTCCACCGACAGCAAGCCAGTAGTGTCTTCGTCACCAAAGGGATCCATACCTGGAACCGATAGGCGGCTGGCGCTCCGACGCTTGCTGCCCTGGTTGGCCACCGTAGACTTGGATGCCTTGTCGGGAAGAGCAAAAGCAACCTTGGCGGTGCCGGCGTTCTTAGAAGGTGATGATCTGACGCTGCTCTTGGACCCAGCAGGCATGTCTTTTGTTTCGGTATTATCATTTGACTTGAGGGTAATATCAGGGACAAAAAAGCCGACGTCATATTTTCCTCTGTTTCTCCTCCCTCCTGGCGGGTCGTAAAGTCGCTTTTGCTGTTGCTAGAGCCTCGATAGCGGTCCAACTGCCGTTTCAGCACCTCAATCTCTTCCTTCAGCTTGAGGTTTCGATCATGCAGATCATGGATGCTATGTTCAAAGCCAGCGTTCTCACGGCGCAGAATCTTGTTCTCGCTAAAGTATTTCTCATTGTGTCGGACGAGGCCAGCATTGTCTTCGCGAAGGGTTGCTCTTTCTCTCTTTAACGATTGAACTTCCCGTTGCAGTGCCTCAATCTCCTCGCGAGCAGCGTCAAGCTCGTGTTGGGTACCATCCAAGCTCTCTCGAAGATCCTCATTCTCGTCCATCAGACTCTTGTTGTTGGCTCGTAAAGTCCTGTACTCTGCGAGACCATTGCTGGATTCGGCCTCTTGGCGGAGATGCCGTTGTTCACGCCGTAGGGCATCGATTTCTGCCCCCAGTGATGCGTTGTCTTGTTTCAGTGCTGCAACATCCCGACGCAGTGTGTCGTTATCCTGTCGAACCTGTTCGGATGACCCCAGCTGCTTGTGGGTATTTTCCAGCTCCCTCTCCTTCTCCTTAAGCTGCTGAGCTAGCTTGCTGATATTTTCACAAGCCTTCTGTAGACGACCAATGCCACGATCACGTTCTTGGGTCAGGGTGTCATTCTCCATATGGAACGTGCTGATCTGATTCGTCGCTTGGTCTAATCGCTTCTGGAGAGACGCCACTTCCGTCTGGAGTGCTGTGCGATTGTTAGTCAACGGGTACAAAGGTTCAAAGGGGGATATATCCAATTACCCTTCTTCTCTGACAAGGTCTGTGCATTTGCATTCGTATTCACATTGAAACCGCTGAGCGCTCCGTCTGTGCCCTTGCGAGATGCAAGTTGGGCTTCGAGCATCTCAACCTTTTGCTGGAGACTTCTGGCGTAGTCTGACACCTTGTCATACTGGTCCTGAGCAGCACGGATCATATCCGCCGATGCAAAGATAGCAGCCTCATCTTCAGCAACCTTAATGCCGTCGACCTCTGCGTATGGCACGCCAAAGGGCCTGACGTTCTGGTCGTGTGCTCGGCCGTGTCTAACAATGATCGGAGCACCATCTTTAATAATTGATCCACCGAATCTGAATGTGCTAGTAAGAAAGTTATCGCGGCGCGCAAGGTCTGAGTCCGTCATGAGAGATGGGTGTGGCGGTGAGGGAGGTACAGCTGTCAAGCTAGACTTTGCAGATGACATATTGCTGTCGAGAGATGGGACTCGCCGGTCCTCTTCCCGTTCCCTGGGGTTGGATGATGCCCTGCGAAGCGTTTCCAATGCTTCTTCAATAGTGACCTGTCGTTCCTTTACCTGATCTCTAAGCGGAGGGGGGGACTGGTTGTGTATTTTTGATAGAGGGCTGGGGTTGCGAGGAGCAGAGTAGCTTAGGCCATAAGTAGATAGGCCTTTGGTGGGTGGGCGTGAAATAACTTGTGACAGGTCGGCCTCGTCGACACGCGGTTGCATCTCCGAGCGCGTTCTCTTGGAACCGTTCCACGCGTCCTCGGTAGTATCGTCAATGTACGCGGGAAGAGGAACAGCCTTTGGTAATGTCTCCTTCTTGTTGAGGGGCGGGTCAGCCAGGGGCGCTGTTGTGTCTGTCTGGTCGTCGAAGATGGGCCGCGTCTTGGGCTGGGAATAGAACTCGGGCCACTTGCGGCGGGCAGCCTCCCAGTTGATGGGCAGTTTTCTGGGGGCTGCAACGCGGGCAATGTCCTCTTGCAGCCTGCGTGTGGATTCGCCCTCGGGATCCGAGAAGACGGATGACAGCGTGGGGCTGGCTCTGCCGGTGGATGACGGAGGGGAGTTGAAGGGGTTATCGCTGCTAGCCTTGATTTCCCTAATAATTCGCGAACGATATCTGGTATTTGCGTCGGACTCCATCGCTCTCTCTTCTCTTCGCGCTGCTGGAGCAGCAAGAGTCGAGGATGGCTGTTTGGGGGTTGATGAATGGCGGTAAGCGGCGGCCTTTTTTCTTATATCGCGTCGCGTCTTGCGTTGTCGGATGCGCCGAGCGGTCGGAAGCGACAAGGGAAGGGTCCGTGGGCTCGCTGTAGATTTCACTGTTCGGGTATCTCGATGAAGTTGAAGCTGTCAGGCGTGACGGAGTTGTTGCGGTTGCGATTTCAAGGTTTGCGGGAGGAGAAAAGCAAAGAGCAGGGCTGAGAATGCCGAAATTGACGTCCAGGGATTGTTTTGGGGGCAGCGGGAGTGTGTACCTTCCTGTTGCTCGTTTCGAGGTGTAGAAAGTAAACAACACTAAGCCAGATTGGGACAGCGGGGTATGCAAGTACTTGCGAACATGCCGCGCCGTATTTTGGCAGTTGGCGGGTGACCCTTGCTACCACATCATTGCTCGTACTATCAGGTACTATCAGGTACTATCGCTACTATCTTCTATTGCCGGCTACTTTCTTCTACTATCGCTATTTTTTCTACTAATCGCTACTTTCTTCTACTATCGCTACTTTCTTCTGCTATCGCAGATTTCTAGTTCGGCCATATTTCTCTACTGATTCAAAGTGTTTGAAAACCATGAAATCCAGCTCCCAACCACTTGAATTACTGCCCGGATGATTATACTTTAGCAGTACCTTGCCCAAAGTCGGGGGCTGGCTTAGTCCCTGTCTTTTAGACGCCCACTAAACCCGCCGTGACGCGAGTATGTACTTTTCCTACATTAGAAGCAAGGGTAGGTACCTAACTGAAGCACTTACAGCGACAAGATGCGATTTCCCACATAATTGATGTCTATCCAATGATAACGGGGGAGAGAAAAAGAAAGGATCCAATCGAGAACACTGAGGATTTTTCATTCCTGGCTGATATGTAAAGAGTAATCATTGACGTGCGAAGATAGTACAGTGCATCCGTCTGATATTGTTTGTTTGTAACGCAAGCGGGCCACCTTGCTCGTACGAGTATAATACAAAACACCCCAGAATAGGTAATCTCGGCCAGCCAACGGATGGTTGCTCCCTTTGATTAGACTCCCTCGAGCCCATCTCTTCTTAATGATTGGGAATACTTCTTCTTTTTTCCTACTGAAGGATGCATCCATAAGCACAAACCAATCCTGCTCTCACAGTCTTGTTGCAAAAAGGGACTTCAAGATATCAAACAAACCTAAGTATGCATAGAAACAAAACCCATGATACCAAACAACCAATCACATTCAAGTGATATCCAATGAAAGCGTGTTACAAGTCGATTTTGTGGTAAAGCTGCAAAGAGCAGAATAGGTTAGATCACAAGGGAAGATGTCTCTGGAGGGCGGACGTGAAACGGCTCCTGATAGGCAGATCGCCTCGTCCTCGACGCGTGCTGCATCTCCAATCACCAACGCGTTCTCTTGAAGCAATTCCGCGCGTCCTCATTGGTGTCATTAGTTGAGAACACTAATCTGCACTTCACAAATATCTTTAACACCCTGCAAATTAGCACTGCTACCATAGGTGCAAGATGGAGAGGTAAAGACAGGAACTATCTTCTGTATCAGGTTGTATTGGTAAGTACTCACCTAGCTTTTCCCCAACCAGACCATCATGTCATCCTGTCCTCCTTCAGACGGCAGTACACTGCTTTCCTCTCCAAAGGGGAACGGTAACTGACGAGTTGGTCTCCACACAAACTTTTCCCCCTTCTTGAGTTGGCAAGGTATTACATCTACCCCCCAGTTCATGGCTTTCATATCTTTTACCTGTAATATCCAGGTTCCCTTCCAATTACTCTCCTCACAAACCGGCTGACAAAGGACCCAGGGGAATTCGTGATATTTAAAATATCTCCATGATCTCTTAAGCTGTGCAGCCTTTCGAGCAGCACGGTCTTTGTCTCTGACGGGCTGCGAGCGTACCTTGTCCTTGCATTGGTCTTTGTCCAAACTGCTGTTCTTTTCTTGGCACTCCTCCTCGCAATCTTCCTCGCATTCATTCGGCCTTTCATCCTTGCAATCTTTATTATGGTAGTCTTCGCATTCTGTGCACTTCTCATAGCACTTCTCTTTCCCGTCCGACGAGACTATTGTTGGCATTCGATTGATAGCTCGCCCAACTTGGTAGTCCTCCCACACTTGCTGAACTGTGGCAAACGGCCGTTTTAGAGCCTTGGTAACACGAACCATGTCTACCTACCCTGGTCTGATGTCAGAAATTGGAATATTTTATGTTTAGCAATGATGGTTGTCTTGTAGAAATGGAGCAACAACGCGAGTTGTCTCTTCGCAGTCTACGTGTGGATTCGCCCTCGGGAACTGAGAAGGTGGAAGACAGCGTCGAGTTCGCTCTGCCGTTGGGAGTACGGAGTTGCATATATGCACCTGTACTAGCGGAAACCTCGGATTACATCCGAATCCTTCGAAGTCTTGAGATTCACTCTGAGAGAAGCCACCTCAACATTGAACACACATATGTCACTTGATGGGTTTGCCCCAATAGATCGACCTCGACACAGGTGAGTTTTCATTTGTCGGAAACTTTATTTAATCGACCATCCGTCCATGAATGTAGCCTCCAACTTATAAGCTTTGCGGCTTCTCCAGTAGAGGCTTGCGGCTCGCCCATCGGATCGAAGCTCCGAGAAATTGGGGCGGCCATCAAAATTCTCAGCCAATGTATGACACTTGATAGAGAATAATAGTTCATACTAGGTTAATTGTACGAATCCAGATTATTCAGATAGAGTTTGCGTTACCTTAGATGATGAACTTGCTGGAGGAGCTGAAGTAGTCACCAATGAACATACCCTGTAGCTCCATCGGAAATGCATGTAGTAGAACTCATGGCCACGAAAACAAAGGTAATCACATGTGAGATTCAGAGAAAGTACGAATAATGAATCATACAATAATGTTATTATGCTAAATAATTTCACCATTGCATAGTTCATAAGACGTCTCGAATTGAACGAGGTTCTAGTAGAGGAGTTGCGGCTGAGGGGTAGATCAGCGCTGGTATGGAAACAAGCCCCATGACATCCGATTCATTGGTTCGGCACTTTAAAGTACTTGCCCAGTACCTCTGTTTATTCGCACATCTTCATGCTGGCAAAGGAAACCGCCCGGTACTGGATAAGTAGCCCAAGAACAATGAAGCTAAACTGACACACACTTTAACATTTGATGTAAGGCAGTCATTTGACATACCCAAAACATCAGCCCGATGTTCACAGTTGTATTGGTTTAACCACCTCGCTTCATATTCATCATAAGACAAACATTTTTATTCTTCATCTGTCCAGCATCTGCACTGACAGATGCTGCTCTTTAGCTGCATACGCTCATTTGCTCCTCCTTGTCCATAACGAACCTTATTCATTACATGTATACATACCGTCATGTTTATCCTTGCTTTCCTCCCCGTGGTGATCGCCTCATATAAACACACCAAACAAGAATATTGCTCCATATATGCCGTGGCAACCAACTGTCGTCCGCCGCCAGACGCCTTCCTGCACATTCCCGCAAGAGATCTCGCCTCTGACGAAGCAAAGACCGGGATCCTCGAAGATGCCTTCTCCGCGCTCGCCGTGCTGCAGAATGAATACTACCAAATCGGACAAAATACATGGCCATCGGCGATAGACTGGACTGCCGCAGTCACCCAGACGGTGGTTTCCGGCATGCTGTCAACCCTCACCAAGTCGATAGACTTGATCGTCCCGGGCATTGCGCCCAGTATCCGAGAAGCACAAGAAAACCTCATCTCGTCAGTGTACGACCAAGTCGTTGGCTATCATTTTGCGCAGGATATCGTTGCCATCCGAGACCAGGTATGCCCTCCCCCTTTTTCGCTTGCCCCTCCAAGTTATATCATCGGCTTAGAGAGACTTTCCTATCCAGGCCTTTGATGACATATTATGGGTGGTGCTTGGCTGGATAGAGGCCGTGAATTTCGCTCGATCGCATGACGGCATCCGCTTCCCCGAAGCCGAGCACAGCCCCAATGCTAGTTTCCCTACTGACGTCCATGCTGCTTTGGCACTGCTGCCATGGCGCGGCCATCTCTGGATCCCGTCCTTCCAGAGCCGGGCGAAAAGCTTCTGGCTTCTTGGGGCTCAGGGCTGGGACACGGCCTTGTGCCACGGCGGCATGGTCTGGAACCCCCGTCTGGAGCCTTACAAGAACGCCATCACGAATGAGCTGTACATTTCAGCCTCTATTTCCATGTATCAGTACATGAGCAACGGAAGTGTCGCTGATAAGGATCCGTTACATCTTCAAGCTGCGATTGAGGGCTACAAATGGCTTGTGAACAGCAAAATGATGAACCGCGAAGGCTTGTATGCTGATGGGTTTCACATTGGCCGACGAAAGCATGGGGGCGTGGAGTGCAACATTCGCGATGAAATGGTGTACACTTACAATCAGGGCGTGCTGCTCACTGGTCAACGAGGGCTGTGGGATGTGACCGGGAGCCCCTCGTACCTAGAAGATGGCCATAATCTTATCCAGGCCGTCATCAAGGCCACCGGCTGGAGCTTGAAGACGAACCGGCCAATAGACTTGGTGGATGTATCTGCAAGGCTGCCCAAATGGAGAGGACTTGGCCGAGGTGGTATCCTAGAAGAGAAGTGTGATGCTAGTGGAACATGCTCTCAGGATGGCCAGACATTCAAGGGCATATACTTTCACCATCTGACTGCGTTTTGTCGGCCCCTGGACGATGATAACCTCAATGATGGCGATTACATCGACATGGATGGCTTCACTCGAGTCAAAGCAGCCCACAAATCGGCTTGCCAGGCGTATCTTGGCTGGATTAAGCACAACGCTTTGGCAGCGCTGACATCTCGAGACAGTCGAGGACGCTTTGGCATGTGGTGGGGGTCAGCACTTTTCGGCAACATTCACGTATCTCGGGCAAGCGACGGAATCGACCATGATGCTGTAAATGCTACCGACTACCGTAAGGACGGAACCCCCAATGACGATCTCTGGGGTCGGGATTCAACTTGGCTGCCCGGATCTCGGAAGAGAGGACTGGACAAGCAAGTTACGCCAGAGGACTACGAGATGATGGACATGCTGGATTCGATGGAGATACCTATGAGGAAACCAAAACCGCGTCCAAGCGACCCCAACGATCGCGGCAGAGGACGCACAGTGGAAACCCAGGTGGGAGGCGTCGCCGTGCTTCGCGCCTATTGGGACATCTCGCAGTCACTATCGTCATGAGAGTCATTGTGGCTGAGACTGTTGGCACTGTGCCCAGCAAAGCAAAGTTGCATCAACTTGACTATTTTGTTTCGTTTAACCTCGTTTCACCGTTTGATCTTAGTCTGGTTCAACTTCATGGCAGCAACCTTGCCTTTTTGGCCTCCCTCTGAAAACTAGGCAGTAAAAAACCCGCTGTCGGCATCAAGGCGTCCTGACGCTCCGATCTGGAAATGGCCGATTGGGTGGATGCGGCCCCGATGGTGGAGGCGCGGAGCCGGATCGTCTCCAGAGGCTAGGCCAGATCGAGCAGAACGATTCGAGATACGCAAAATACGCTCTTGGAGGCCGCGTGGAGAAGAGGCACAGCCATAGTCCCTGATCTGAGCCTCGAGAGGAAGAGGCGGTGCGAACGCAGGATATAAAGTCGTCATGCAGTTTCGCGCTGGTATTTGGAATTTGCATCGTTAGCATAGCAGCTTTAAACTTGTATAAAGATCCGTCTCTTATCTCTCATTGTCTCATCACTCATACCCCTTACACACCTCGTCTACTCTTGATCAATCATTGTAGCCGGAGACTTTTGTGAACTATCCTGTCTCATCCTTCGCGCATCATTTCCTCGGCGCCGCTTACACAAGACATCAACGTCTCAGCTACATCACCTGCATAGTATTACTCTCCAAATTCGTCCAATCACCACCAAAAACAAATAATGGCCCTCCTTATTGGCCTCGTGGCGGCAGCCGCTCGAACAATGGCCAACCACGACGATAACGGTCGGCAAAACCGCAATAATGGATACAATAACGGATACAATAACGGCCAATACTACGACAACCAAAGCAACGGCCGTAGCAACAACTACAGCGGTGGTTATCCCAATAGCTACAACAACGGCTACAACAACGGCTGTGGTGGCAACAACTACAATGCCTCTCCTTATGCCGCTTACCCACCACAAATGATGGTTAGCCGTCGGGAAGAGCGTCGGATGGGTAGGAGAATGCGCAAGGCGGAGCGCAAAGCAAGGGATGCCGACATGGTCCTGTCCCTGATGAACTCTGGTTCGCGAGCGGGCCCCCGCTCACCCGTACCTCAATACTCAAATATGCAACCTCAACCCGGCAATGGTGGCGTGCCTTACATGCAGCGTGGTGACAACTCAAGAAGTCAAGCCATGTATCACCCCGCACAGCAAGGGATCATGGATCCAGAACCGGAAGGGTCTTCATGGCGGGATGTCCAGAGCCGCGACCGGCCGACCAGCCGAGGGGATCTGCACCCAGCAAGCTCGTCGGAAAGTCTACCGACATATGAGCAGGTAGTTCGAAAATCCGGCAAGTCTTGAGCAGAGACTGTTATAGAGAGGGAGCGTGGAGAAAGAGGAGTGGCCGTGTTTTGATTCCCCTGCATGATTGCTTGCATAATGAGCTTTTATTTGAAACTTGTATTGATTGATTGCTGCTGGTGACGTGGAAGGATAGATTGGGTGCATAAAGGAATTATCACATCTGGTAGATGATTCGTCCTAGATACCATTGGAGTTAGTAATATACACTTGATTTTTACTGTACTGAAAGAATTATAGTAATATTGAATGCTGCGCTGTGCGGATTGAATCGAATCAAAATGGGTGGTAAGAAGCATTGAGCGCAATCAAATGCGGGCTCCGATATCGATGCGCTCTTGCGCCATGTCTTGATTGACTCAGCTCTGCACACCCAAACTCAATTACATGCGTGCCTTGGTGGAATCTTCGGCCGGTTTGGCTTGTGTCCTGATAATTTAACTCTTGGCTTATTTCACATGCTCTAAAGCATCATACATTGCCAAAGAGAGCCAATTTTGCCATATAAAAGCATGCCCGCATACCGATTGGTATTGTCGGACTTCTCATTGCATCGGGGCGGTCGCTAGTATACGCCACCTTTTTTCTCCAAAAAAACTCGGAGGGTCCGATTTATCGGAGGTCATCATCCTCGCCGGCGTCAGTCAGACTGGCCTTTCTTTCTTTACACCGCACCAAACAAACAAGAGGCAAAATTAAGACAAGAATCTGCATCACCGATTCGAGCATTTGCCTTCGAGATGCCGGGTCTCAATGGCACGACGTTAATGCCCAACGGCGCAACGGGCACCCATGGGACTCGCAGGCCATCAACGTCATCGGCCATGAGAGCCATGGCCTTGACGGAATACAGCGCGAATCCATCACCACCGCCCGAGACGGTCGAAGAGGGCGCATCTCTGGTGCCAGAAGAATTCCAACTTCCCGATGGTCACCCTGACGTGAGTAACTCTGGACAAGGCCTTTTCCTTCTCCTTTTGCTCCCTTTTGCGAAGATAAGGAAGATTGTAGAACCAAGAGGACTGACGTGTTTTGCTTAACGGAGCAGTACCTGCGCATGATTGCCAGCGCAACCTCACGAGTCTATGAGGCCTGCAAGACCACGCCGCTGTCCCCAGCCGTTAACCTGAGCAACCGACTAGAGTGCAATGTCTTGCTCAAGCGCGAGGATCTGCAGCCCGTCTTCAGCTTCAAGCTGCGCGGCGCATACAATAAGATGGCCCATCTTGACCCAGCCGAAAGCTGGAAAGGTGTCGTCTGCTGTTCTGCCGGAAACCATGCCCAGGGAGTTGCCTACTCTGCCCGAAAACTCAAGATTCCCGCCACCATTGTCATGCCCGAGGGCACGCCAAGCATCAAGCACTTGAATGTTGCGCGCCTCGGTGGCCATGTGGTTTTACACGGCGCAGATTTCGACGCTGCAAAGGAAGAGTGTGCACGGCGCGCGAAGCACGATGGACTCATCAACATTCCTCCTTTCGACGACCCCTACGTCATTGCCGGTCAAGGAACCATTGGCAATGAAATGTTTGGACAGGTCAACATGGCTAAAGTTGAAGCTATCTTTTGCGGAGTTGGGGGCGGCGGCCTCATAGCAGGCATTGGCTTGTTTGTCAAGAGAATGGCACCTCATGTCAAAATCATTGGCGTTGAGGCATCAGACGCAAATGCCATGGCACAGTCTTTGAAGCTGGGAAAGAGAGTCATGCTTCAAGAAGTCGGCTTATTTGCAGACGGCGCCGCCGTAAAGATCCCCGGAGAGGAGACGTTCCGCATCTGCCGCGAGGTTGTGGACGAAGTTATCGAGGTCTCCACTGATGAGATCTGCGCTGCCATCAAAGACATGTACGACGATACCAGATCCGGATTGGAGCCGGCCGGCGCCCTGTCTATAGCTGGCTTGAAGAAATACGTTGCGCGCCAGCCTTCCGTCGACGCCAAGAGGACGCTCATTGCGGTGACCTCGGGCGCCAACATGAATTTTGACCGGTTGAGATTTGTTGCTGAGCGTGCCACGTTGGGTGAGGGCAAGGAGGTGTTGATGGCCGCTACCATCCCAGAGCGTCCTGGGGCCTTTGCCAAGCTCGTCGACACCATCATGCCTCGCCCTGTAACGGAGTTTTCCTACCGCTACTCAACTGGTAACGTTGCCAATGTCCTCATCGGTCTCTCTATCACAGTACCGGCTGCCCAAAGGGTCGAGGAGGTGCGATCACTCATGGAGCGTATCCGAGCCGAGGGCATGGATGTGACTGATCTATCCAACGACGAGCTCGCCAAAAGTCATGTGCGTTATCTCATCGGCGGACGCACCGGCGTGGAGAACGAAAGGGTCTTCATGTTCAACTTCCCTGAGCGGCCAGGAGCGCTAGAAAAGTTCCTGACAACCCTGAGACCAAAGTTCAACATCAGCCTGTTCCAGTATCGTACGTATGGCGGAGACGTGGCCAAGGTGCTGGCAGGGATCCAGTGCCCACCGGAAGAGAATGCCGAACTGGAGCAGTTCCTGGAGGAGCTTGGATACCCTTCAGAGGAGTGCACCGACTCGGCAGTTTTCAACATGTTCTTGAAAAGCACCAGCCCATAAGGCGGCAGGGGGGAGTAGGTTTGAGTTACGGAACCACATCCGCGGCGTTGGGTGAATGATTATGTGTTCAAGGGAGCCCGGTTATTATTTTTAGGGCCTCTGTTTTGGTCGCAGGCTGGGTTAAAGGCCCCGACTGGGAAGCTGCAAAATAGACATGATGCGATGGTTACATGTGAAACCGAGAGACGGTTCAAGGATCTACGGAGGACAAGATGAAAAGCGGTTGGATGCATGCTTGGTAGTTCGGAAATCTCCGAAGACGTGGGCATGGTATGTTGACAGTGACCCAGTTTGATTGGCGATGCATTTGCACCTGGGCTGCCACTGGGCGGCTCACGAAGGATTTCCTTCTCATTTTCGGTTGTACGTGTACTCTTTGTACGACCTGTGCCATTTTAGTCAATGATGATCCCGTAGAGCTACTGGGATCTGCTAATTGAATGAAGACGATATGAATCACAATGACTGACTGACTACACGTCGTGCCCCCTATTTTGAGATGCAGTGCCGAAACACCCATTTGATCTCCTCCTCCGCCAATGATCTGATCGATCCATCAATGGGTCCATCCGGTAAGAACTTAGAGAGCTCGGCCCATTCGAGTCAAGGCCAGGAACGGGTGTGAAAAATTTGCGGATGATGACGAGTGCAAATCGGACTTTGACAAACAAGGAAGCCCAAGAGGAGAAAAGGAAAATAACCGATTGATAAGCTCAACTGGCAAACAAAACAAGCCGGGGCGGTCAAAACATCTGGATGTGGGATTGTCGGCAGAATGTGAAAGGGCAGGTACGATGAGGAGGCCTCTAGTCAGCTTGGGGGCGCTTTTCTTGGCCCCCCTTTTCGATGTGTGCGCAAGTGCGCTGACACGATGTACATGGCAAAATGATATCAAGTCCCATGATCAGGTAAGGTAGATTAGATTCTGTACGGCTACGGTAAGATGAAACAGAAATGAGGGTGAGAGGAGGGCGGTGCTGTGGGTGATGTCAACGATGAAACCCAAGGTAGAGTAGGGCAGGTAAGTGTGTTGTAATGCGGCATGGACGAGTTTAGTGGTGTCTGAAGTAAACAGCTCAACTTGAGACATACCTGCACTCGTACCTGTGCTTATACCACATGGGGACTCCGCCATTGGATCTTTGTAGGTCAGACGGAGATTATTCTCCAATTTCGCCGTCAAAAGGCGTACAGTAGTCAGTCGTCGTGCATGCCGAGCAGCCAAGTGCTACCTGGCACTAATAAGTAAGAAAAGATAGTATGGCCTCCATTGAAATTCGATTCCGGCGAGTGCTGATGCTTGGAACTGCCCAGGTAGGAATGGCTCGAGTTGCTCTATTTATATACCGAGCCGTACATGCACGATTAAGCCCAGGTCAGCATCGCTACGGAACGCTTGTCCTAGGTGCATGTGGTAGCAGTACGTTTAGGAGGGAGTGTGAGCGCGGAAAGGGTGCGCATGCGGCTTGGCTTCTGGAGGAATATGCAAGGCACGCGTAATATTACGGCAAGGCACGGGGAATATGTATCTACGATGCCGTTCCCATTCCCTTGTGCTTCTTTCGTCGCCCTCTCATTTTTCTTTTCCTGTTTATTCTTGTTTCCTTCTAGAAAGATAGATAGCTTCTTCGTATATGTATCCTTGCTGTGAGATCCGCGCGATGGCTAGCTGCAAAAAAGACACCCGAACAGCACAAGGATCATGGGGGTTTAGAAGGGCCTTCTAGCAGCTAGGCTTCCAACATTCTTCTGTATCTCTTCTTCCTGCTAGGGGCCCTGGTCCATGCGTTATGCTCAGTTCCATCCCGAGCGCATGGATCATTTAGCGCCCCGTGTGGTTGGAAGCTGTACTAAAGCTGTAGTACCTGTACACCTTGACTCAGTCAAGCACTTGACTCTGCAGACTCGGATGCAGCGGTGCGTGGCAACGGCGCTGAAATTAGTGAGTGCTTGGTGGTGTAACACAGGGATCCAAAATACAATTGAATGAGGTGGCCAGCAAACACTGTCTAGTTGATTAGAAGAGACCTGATGTCTTGCGCATGTCAGCCTTGAAGGATCGTGGTGGCGTTTCATTGAACGGTGGTTGCGCATGTAGGTACATCTACCTGCTGTGTTGATCTGGACATGTATTCTTGGCTTGCTAGGCAGGGTATCAATAGACGGATCTCTTGGGATTCCGCGAGGCTTCGGTTAGCAATCTAATCCCACCTTGCGTTTCAAGCGAGATGCACAAACGTTGGTAGATCTATTCAGTGCTGTCAAGATACCTGCCATCGACTCGTGTAACTCGGCACATCTCACATAATAGGCACGAAACCATCATTTGTATTGATTTTTTCTGAAAGCCGCAAGCATTGCCACGTTCTCAGGGGACCTTCGTTGTGGAAATGGAAAGCATTGGCGCCGCTGGCGTCATGCAGATTTCGGCATTAAGCCGGTAGGTAGCTCGGCTCCAGCCTCCCTTTGGTTAGAACTTCGGCACGATAAAATGCCAGCATAGCAGGGCACCTTCACCGAAGAGATGGAAGGCAATCTCATTACTCGTAGTGCCCGATGCAGGCCGTTCCAGCTGCTTAATGTGTATGCCAACTAAGGACTACCAAAGAAGACATGCGACGTGGATCAAATTTTTTCGTCTGTTCGCTGCATGGATCTGATGTCGCATCAATCTGAAATTTCAACGTAAACCTTGTTGTTTGCTAGCCCTGTCCTGAGGCTCTTGGGTACTGTCTGGGCTAGTACATCTGCGTTGGCTGCACGGAGTACCTGTACTTCCCACTGCTGTTGTATTTGTGCGAGTACAGGCGCATGCGAGTACACCCTTTGCCTCGACAAGGCTCTACAAGCTGTCATCCTCTCATCAATCCGGTCTCATCGTCCATTACTTGGGCACACACCCCCTCGAAATTGTGGCGGTCCTTTTTGGGGGGGATTTTCCTTTCGGGGTTGCCGCTGATCTTCCATCATTTCGGCTGTTGTTTGCTCGGTGCTGCAGGGCTTCTGCAGGCTGTCGCTCGCTGGAAGCCAGTGGAGGCTAACGGCCAGCTCGCCACGCCAACCTTGGAAAAAACCCACCGCTTGGAGCTACCCCACGTCAACGTCAAAAAGCTGCAGCATCCATACCGTAGCCGGCCTGATTGTCTAATATGGTGTGTGTGTGCATGTGTGTGCGTGTCTGTCTCTTTTGCGCAATGACCCTCTGGCTGTCCTTCGACCCTCCCTCATCTTCTCTCCAACTCGACGGCCTGGACTCGATTTCATCTGCTCACTAATCCTCGAGGTCGCATAGCAGACACGACTCGGGACACCCCTTTACTGAACGCTTTCGACTGGCCACTCCTGACGTTATAGCGTTGCCCACTGGTATTGCTATATCCTCTGTGAGAAACCTCTCCGCCACTTTGCTGGGCTGTCGTTGTTTGCTAATGACCTCGACCTAGCCTGTTGGCTGCCGGCACGCGACCGCTTCCGCTCTAGAATCAGAGCCCAGTGACCATAAACGGTGGCCGGGGTCGCTGAGGGTTCGTTTTTCATCCATTCTTGGCCCGACGTCAGCATAGCGAAGCTTTGCACCACCTCCAAGCTTTCGCTCCTTTCGACGAAAGAGTCGGTGACAGTCGGGCACCGCCGCCATCACCGCGACATCCCTGGCCCGATATCGCTTACCCGCTGCATAATTCCGAAGCGTTTGTATCAACCTTGTCGGTAGACGAGATCCGTTGCGAAGAATATATGCGAAGCCGCCGCTACTGTATGAGCGACAGCAGGGCATCCGTTAGCCTCATCCGAAAGAGCATGGTCCGGGGTTTATCACAACACTACCAACCTCAGCAGCGAAGGCTTACAACTCGCGGACACACGCAAAAAACGATTAATCCAAGGCAGCGTGGGAGACGCTTGCCCTGAGCAGCCAATATCTCTCTGAGGCTGCTTGGGAACGTGCGGTGCGGGTAACCGCAAAAGGGCTTCAGCGCGCCTTGAAACAAGTCGACCCTGCAAGGGTAGCCGCACCCAAATCCCACCCGGCCGAGCATCACAATGAGACGCAATCGCTCTCCGAGTGCGCCCTCGCACTATCGGGCGCTGGGACATCAACATGGCAACGGCGCAGAATCAGATCCAGTCTCTCTCATCCGGTCATTCAATGTCGAAAATAACCCTACACGGCCGATGCGACCATCCCCGCTTACCGCCTCGACCATCAGAGACATGCCATTGGATCTGGTAGATCGCATCAGAGCCTTTCCCCTCTTTCTTTCTGCGTCGGAAGAGTTTTTAGTAGCAATTGGCAATCACTTGAAACCGCAAGTACATGGACCCAACGACCACATTGTCACGGAGGGGGATGACGCAAAGGCCATGTACTGGCTGGTGCGAGGCGTTGTCGCCGTCACCTCGAGAGACGGCGAGGCCGTTTACGCAGAACTCAAAGCTGGCGCCTTTTTCGGCGAGATCGGAGTGCTCATGGACATGCCCAGGACCGCCACCATCGTCGCCCGAACCAAGTGCCTGTTGCTGGTGTTGAAAAAGGAAGACCTTCAAACGGTCATGCCAAGCTTTCCAGAGATGGAGAAGGCGATTCGACAGGAAGCGCAGGAACGACTAAGCGTGCTCAAGAAAAAACGACTGGAACGTGGCGCATCCCTCAAATCCCCCAAAAGCGAGTTCACTCCACGCACCACGAACCCAGGCGAAGTGTCGACTGGAGAGACCGGCGCGATCAAGGACGGCGCGGTGATCAAGTCCAAGAAGCGGAAATCTCCAAGCCCCAGTGTAATCGAAGACCCGGCCCTCGGCAGTGCTCTGGGTAGCGGTTTTGTCAACATCCGAAAGACGCTCAAAGAGCTCCCTCTCTTTACCTCTCTGCCGCCTGACATCCTCCACTTTCTAGGATTAAGCGTGCAGCCAAAAACGTACCCGCCCTTCACCGACATAGTATGCCAAGGCACCCCTGGCCATGAGATCTTTTTCGTTGTACGAGGCGAGGCAGAGGTTATTCACCAGCAGCCGAAGACAGATAAGGAAGCAGAGAGCCTGACCAGATCGATCCAAAAAAGACCGCGACTGAAAACTGGACAATACTTTGGAGAAGTTGCTAGCTTGGGTCTGTCTCGTGGGCGGACAGCAACGGTCAGGTCAATCACGACAGTAGAATGCTTGATGATACCGGGTGAGACTCTGGATGAGCTATGGACACGATGCCCCCCGGATATCAAGTTACAGGTGGAACAAACAGCATGGCATCGCTACAACTACCGTGACGACGATGTCGACATGGCCGACGCAGACCATCACGGCAAGACGAGCAAGTCAGACCCCCCAACGCCGATACTCGCCCGCCTTAGCCTTCCTGATGACAACTTTGCAACACCTCTCAAGCCCATATCTGCGACTCCTAGGGATGATTCGGAAGTCATGGAGCCAAAGGACCCCGATCCTTTTTGAGTGTCGATATGGAAAACTTGAGAAATCGAAGGCGCCATTCAATAGCACCGCCAACCACGCCCACTGAGGCTTCGCCAACCACGCCCACTCGACAAAACGGAGCGCGATCCCCGTTAGCACAGCCGTCATCCCCCATTGCCTGGACTGCTCCAGACTTTGAATCTGATGTACCAGCCAAACGAGTCAAGACGCTGTCTCACCGGCCGCACTCTCTTCAGCCTTCATCTATCACAGACAATATTCTGGTACAAATTTTTCAGTATGCCGAAGTTGGCGAACTTTTGAGGCTGCGGCGTGTCTGTTCTCACTGGAAGACGCTCCTCACTACGTCCCCAAAGCTGTGCACATATGTCGACCTCTCCCACTATAACAGGAGGGTGACAGACCAAGCCATTATCGACAGCATCGCACCGTTTGTTGGGACCCGGGCTCTCGTCATGGATCTGAACAATTGCTTCCACATCACTGACGAAGGGTTTTCCGTGCTATGGCGGACCTGTGGTAAGAATGTGCAAAAGTGGAGGATGCGCTCACTATGGGACGTCTCGGCGAACCAGATTCTCGAAATGAGCGAAAACGCCAAGGGCCTCAGGGAAGTCGACTGGAGCAACTGCCGAAAAGTTGGAGACAATCTCCTTGGCCGAGTTGTCGGATGGGTTGTTCCCGAACCGCCGCCTGTGAGCAGCAGCAAGGTTGTGATATCGAGCTCGGGGAAGAAGGCAAAGGAGAAGGCTGCCCAACAACCTTCGCCTACTATGCCAGCACCGGGAACAGTTATTGGTTGCTCCAAGTTGAACACACTGAACTTATCATACTGCAAACACATTACTGATCGATCAATGGGCCATCTCGCCGCCCATGCCTCGAGCCGGCTTGAGTCTCTATCTCTCACCCGCTGCACGTCGATTACGGACGCAGGCTTTCAGTCGTGGGCTCAGTTCAAATTCGAGAAGCTGACTCAACTGTGCCTGGCAGACTGCACCTACCTCTCTGACAACGCCATCGTAGCACTCGTCAACGCAGCCAAGAACTTGACCCATCTCGACTTGTCCTTTTGCTGCGCACTCTCCGACACGGCAACAGAGGTTGTCGCTCTTGGCCTGCCGAAGCTAAAAGAGCTAAGGCTGGCATTCTGCGGCAGTGCCGTGAGCGATGGCAGCTTGGAGAGCGTCGCCCTGCATCTTAACGAGCTTGAGGGCATCAGCGTTCGAGGATGTGTCCGTGTGACGGGCAAGGGGCTGGAATACATCCTCAGAGGCTGCACACGCCTTAAATGGGTTGATGTCAGCCAGTGCCGCAACCTTGAACCCTGGCTTCGAGCGGGCAGTGTTTCGAAATGGGGGTTCGACAGCCGGACGGCAAAGACGGAGCTGACATCGGTGAACAGCTGGCCTACGACAGCGTTTGACAGCATGCTTGGAGACTTGCCAACACCACGGAAGATGAGTGTAGCGATGCTCACCACACCAAGCTTCTTCCCGAGGCCTGGCGCTACCCTCATGGGCAAGAAAAGGAGGCCGCCCGTCAAGTTTGTGATTGAAAAAGGAACTGACGGGCTTAGATGATATGGCTTATCAACATGGCCATCATCATCATTACCATCATCATCATTGTTATCCGTATTATTAGCGAAAGCATGACTATCCATCTTGATGTTTTATGAGGGGAGGTTTTTCTTTTTGTACGAGGTGTACTTTATAGCATCAAACAACATGTATCTATTCACACTCATGGAAAGGGCATGACGGGGAGCTTTTACTGGTTGATTTTTCTTCTCTGGATGGCTATATTACAAAACAAATGGGTACGAAATAAGGGTGATGAGCCGGGTACTTTGGGCTGGACAATCTCTCCCTTGTTGATGCATTTTTGGTCGGCAGTTAGATGGGAACATGTATGTATTTGGATAGCACGTAATTGCATATTGAACGATTTAATGGAAAGGGAAAACATGGCTTGACAAGCTAGAAACATAGGGAACATCAGAAGCACGCGGACTTTGGCGGAGTTCGGAGTACCGAAGTCCAAAGCTGCAAGAACTTGAAGCCATTCAGGAAAACTGCGCCATTAGTAATCGAGCGTTCTACTGTAAGCTTTTGCTTGATGCTTCGGCGCCACTGCCGGAGCTTTCTACAGGCTTCCAACACGTGACGCGGATTTAGGTAGCGCAGGTATCCGGCCCAACGTCATGGCCCGGCTTTACTGCTGCGAGAGCTGTATATTATTCTGGAGCCGGCGGCAAAGAGTTTCTTACTCATATAATTCACCCAACGGCCATCTCCCCGCATTGGACAAAACCATTGCATTGCTCTTCACATCAATCACCGTGTATCGACACAGAACAAACATTTCGCCAAATCACAAGGACTAGCGGTCCCAGCGATGTCATTTACGCTGAGCATTCAGCAGGGCCCCGCGCGCATTGCGGAGCAGCGGCTGCTCCCTGCACTCTCGAAATCTGCGTTCCGGACGTCGATGCGAAGCTTCCACCACCAGACCCCCAAGCCCACCAGCGCCTTCTTCACCTCCCGCGTGGCTTCAGCGACGACTCGCCATGGCTTCGCACGATCATACTACCAGGAGGCTTCCACCCGGCACCAGGCGGCGGCGAGCGGAACAGGGCTGCGAAAGCTGCTCATCGGAGGCGCCATCTTTGGCGGCACGCTGGTTGCCATCAATACCGTCTTCAACCGCGAGACGAGAGAGGATGGAGGCATGCCGCTTTTTGAGCGGGAGTATCTGAACAACACATTTTTGCACACTGGTCTCGGCGTTGGTATCATTGGATTGACGGCGAGACAAATGGTGCAGACTGGATTTGTGTACCGACTGATGGTGACGAACCCGTGGGTTGTTGGACTGGGAGGATTGGCGCTCAGCTTTGCTACGATGATTGGAACTCGATCCATTAGCCCCGACAAGTGAGTATTTACCCTTGCCGTGTTTCTACAGAAAAATATGGTGTTGGTTTACTGACATGCGCATTCAAATAGCTACGTTCCCAAGTACGCTCTCTGGACTGCTTTCAACGCCACCCAGGCCGCCTTTGTCGCCCCTCTGCTGGCCTTTGTCCCTGGTCCTCTGCTCGCCCGTGCCGGTCTCTACACCATTGCCATGATGGGTTCGCTGTCCGTCGTCGGTGCCACCGCCAAGCAGGAGAAGTACCTGTACATCGGTGGACCTCTGCTGGCCGGTGCCGCCATCGTCGCCGCCTCTGGTCTTGCGCCTCTTATCATCCCCGCCACCGCTGTCCGAACACTGGCCTTTACTGAGAACATCTGGCTGTACGGAGGTCTCGCCGTCTTTGGCGGCTTCACGTTGTACGATGTGCAAAAGGTGCTGCACCACGCTCGCCTTGCGCAGGCCGGAGTGATGAAGCGGGATCCCGTCAACGAGAGCATCTCGCTGGAGCTGGACTTTTTGAACATTTTCATCCGCATGGTGCAGATTCTCATGCTGAACCAGAACCGCAGAAAATAGAGGAATGGAGCGCGGAGACTATTGGTTGCGGGGGTGTTTTATGGGTTCATTTTTTCTTTTTCTTTTAAGAAAAACCTTCGTTGCGAGAGGTTATAAACTCCGCTCATTGGATGAATTATTTATGAAATTCTTCTCTACGGGAGCAAAGCGCTTCCACTGTATAAATAAGTGAAGGAATTGAAAGACGGAAAAAAATATGTACAAAAAATTAATAAAAATGAAATGAAAAATAAGATTCAATTGTTGTAGTGTATTGATTAAAACTACATGACCCCTGTGGTTGAACTTGCAATGAGTGCGCTGTGAATGTGCGAATATATATACAAATGGGTATACTGTGAAGAATGTTGAATTACGTATCGGTCACGGACAAGTTTCCTTCATCTTGTCCATGATTCCCCCCCTCTCCCTCCCTCGTCTCTTTCGCCTTCGTCAAAACTTTTACTCGAGGTCCTTGAACGGCCTCAAGAAGTGGCTCGGGCACTCATACCCCGAAGGGTTCTTCTCGAGATACAGCTGGTGATACTCCTCGGCCGTCCACCACTGTCCCGCAGGCGCAATCTCGGTGACGACCTTGCCGCCCCACCACTGGGCGTTTGCCTTTTCGGTGACTTCGCGGGCGATTTGCTCTTGCTCGGGGGAGTGGAAGTAGATTGCGGAGCGGTACTGGGGGCCGGTGTCCGGGCCCTGGGCGTTGAGGGTCGTGGGGTCGTGCATGCGGTAGAAGAACTCGAGGAGCTGGCGGTAGGAGACTTGAGTTGGGTCGAAGATGAGCTCTGCGGCCTCGGCGTCTGCTTATACGTGTGAGTATTGAAGTTTTGAGGTTTGATTTGTTGTGTTATATATCATCAGAGTTGTGTATAACTTACGGCCAGTCTTTCCGCCACAAACGGCGCGGTACGTCGGGTTGTCCAGATCACCACCAATGAAGCCGACCTTTGCGTCAATCAGGCCCTTGCCGGAAAAGTGTCTGCGGTAGAGGTGCTCGGTGCCCCAGTAGCAGCCGGCGGCGACGGTGCAGCGCTGGGCGCCCTCGGGGATGGTGGAAGCAGCTGCTGAGGAGGAGGATTCCGGGGCGACGGAGAGGCGGGAGGCGGTGGTGAAGGGGCGGGCGAGGCGGGAGAAGATGTTGAAGATCATGATGGGCGGATTGTTGTTTGGTGTTGTGTAAGTTGTGAGTTTGTGTGGAAGTTGGTTTGTTGGAGGGAGGGGTTGTGAGTTTGGTTGGTTGAAGGTATAGATGGGGAAGAGGCTTGGAGTTAAATAGTCCCAAAGAGTTGTAGTGGTTATGTTATATAATTCTCCCCTCTCGTTATTACAAAAAATGGAAAAAAGAGAAAAAATAATTACAATAACAAGGTTCAATCGAGTCTAGACACACAAAATGACAAAAAAGTTCCCAATGAGGGGCTAAGGAAAAATATTCCATCGATTCGGCTCCAGTTTCTGAGCATCGCGTGCATGACGCAATTGGACCCCTTCGCCCAACTTGGTACTAGCGAGAAAAAGGTGAGAGAGAGTGAGAACGGCAATGACAAATCCCGGGCCGCGGTTCTTCGTAAACTGTTTATAGTGGACGTTTGAGATGATGTGGGGGATTTGAGCTGGTTTTTGTTCAGGGGGATGGATTCCTAAGGATTACCTTGTACCTTGTTTGAGGCTTGATTATGCACCCCGGGTTTTTGATGCTGGAGCTGGAGCTGGAGCTGGAGGTTAGGGACATGAGGGTTGCTGTGCATGAGCAATGAACAAGGGTAGTAAAGCTGGTTGTTGGGTAAAGTGATGATCAAATTCCATTTCATCGTTGGCCTTTAAACGAAATCGTCATCACGGGGCAGTGCAATCACTACTCACGACTCTTTGGCTCTGTATTTGAGAAATGATAATAGTAAAAGTCTTGATTCATACTGTATTGAAACACTGTTGCGCACAATCTGAAAAGTCAATTCATCTCATTCCGCCCAGTCTTGCTGCAAATTGGAATCAATCAAACTCAGCACTGGTCCGCGCACCATTGAACACACAGCAGTCAACGCCCGCTGCAAAGTCGCGCCACAGCACTCCAGCACTCACCCTTCCAGCGCCTCACAGGCCTCCAACCCCCGCTCAGCAACCCCTGTGCCGCTCCCCCCCGCTCCCGCGTCAGTGGCCGCCGTCACATTGCATCAAATCAAACCTGATCCGAAAGCCAATTCCATTTTGATTCCAATACACCAAACTCCCATCCCGAACCCGAACCTCGAAATCCTGCGCCCACCCCCCGATTTATTCCAAACCCCGACTTCGAATCACAAGTCCAGGCCTGTATTCCAGTATTACCAGATTCGAATCCCAAGTTGCAGCTCGCATTCGGACGACTCCAAACTCCTTCACCCTGCTGGATCGTCCAGCCTCGCTGCGCTGGTGCAAACCATGTCTTGGAACCTGACCAAAAGTGAGTTTGGTGATTTGCGCTGCATCCCCCATCCCGATCGGGCTTTGTTTCGTCTTTGCGTATCTAGATGCCCGTCTCTGTCATCCTGCTCATCGTCATCATGTTCAATCGGCCCAAATCTGCCAGCGTGTCTGCTTTCTTTGTCTGTGCGCAAAGACTTGGTCTGGTGGCTGGACGCCAAACCCTGAATATCCTCAGCCTTACCCCCCAGCCTCGGCCTCCAGCCAGTTGATCCGCCAATCCACATAATGTCTCCGTGGCCATATTCTCTTCCCTTCTTCCTGCTGACGGATGACACTCTACAGAACTCAAAGAAACCCACCTGGGCTTCTCGAAATCGTCAACACCCTCTACCAAGGACAAAGATAAGGCCAAGGATAAGAGTGGTGCCACCACCCCGTCTGACGTCAACAGCATCGCCGATGCGAGAGCCTCCGGTACGTCCATCAGACACATTTCCCTCTTTTCATTAATCATATTGTCTAACTTTGTGTTTCTTCTCTCCCGTCCAATAGAGGACCTCACACAGGCTCCTGTAATAAAGCCCGCGAAACCTGGCATCCTCGTCCTCACCCTCTACGAAGCCCGCGGCCTCTCCCTCCCCGAAGAATATCAAGATGCCCTGTCAGCGGGCCACTCGACCGGCGCCCACTCTGCCGGAGATGCGCTGAGCGGCTCTACGCGCACGGGAGCCTCTACTCGAAACGCCTCTGCCTTTTCTGGCAGCCTCGACAGGCCGCAGACGTCCTCCGGGTCGGGCTTCAAGGGCATCCCGACCAACCACGGCCGTGTGTCGGGCAAGTACATGCCGTACGCCCTGGTGGATTTCGATAAGAACCAGGTCTTTATCAACTCTGTTGATGGAAACCCCGAGAACCCTGTCTGGGCTGGTTCCAACACCCAGTACAAGTTTGACGTGTCCCGTGTTGGCGAATTGACCGTCCAGCTCTTCATGAGAAACCCGGCAGCGGCTGCAGGCACAGGCAGGACCCAGGACATTTTCTTGGGCGCCGTCCGCGTGAATCCCAGATTTGAGGCCGTTCCCGATGCCGCTCAAGCGGGCAAAAAGGGCCAGGCCGAGAAACCGCAGCAGGGTCAGGCATTTAGCGGGCTGGGCTGGTTTGACTTACAAAATGGAACAGGCAAGCTTCAGATTGGCGTCAATTTCGTCGAGAACCGCGTCGGCAAGCTCACCATTGACGACTTTGATCTTCTCACTCTGGTTGGCAAGGGTAGCTTTGGAAAGGTCATGCAGGTTCGGAAGAAGGACACCGGCCGCATCTACGCTATCAAGACGATCCGAAAGGCCAAAATCATCACTCGGTCCGAAGTGACGCACACTCTCGCGGAACGTTCCGTGCTCGCCCAAATCAACAACCCGTTCATCGTCCCGTTAAAGTTCAGTTTCCAGTCTCCCGAAAAGCTCTACTTCGTGCTGGCCTTTGTCAACGGCGGAGAGTTATTCTTCCATCTATCTAAAGAAGGGCGCTTCGACATCAACCGCTCCCGCTTCTACACTGCAGAACTGCTTTGCGCGCTTGAGTGTCTGCACGGCTTCAACGTCATCTATCGAGATTTGAAGCCCGAAAACATCCTCCTCGATTACCAGGGCCACATTGCTCTTTGTGACTTTGGGCTCTGCAAGTTAGAGATGAAAGACGAAGATTCTACCAATACCTTTGTCGGCACCCCTGAATACTTAGCACCAGAGCTGCTCAAGGGCGAGGGCTACGGCAAGACAGTCGACTGGTGGACGCTAGGAGTGCTGCTGTACGAAATGTTAACGGGTCTGCCGCCGTTTTATGACGAGAACACAAACGAAATGTATCGCAAGATTCTAACGGCCCCTCTCAACTTCCCCGGCTACGATGTCGTACCCCCCGCAGCGAGAGACCTCCTGACCAAGCTCCTGGATCGAAACCCGAACAAGAGATTGGGAGTCAATGGCTCTACCGAGATCAAGTCGCACCCCTTCTTCCACGGCATCGACTGGAAGAAGCTTCTGCAGCGCAAATACGAACCGACGTTCAAACCCAACGTGGTAAGTCTCCTCCCCAAACTGACCCATCACGAGGCCCCTGTGTAACCCGGGGGCCAGGTTACTCTTCCCGAACGTATGCTGACAGACGGTTGTACGTGGCAGGCCAGTGCTTCCGACGTCAGCAACGTCGACGAAATCTTCAAAAACGAGCCCGCCCAAGACTCCGTGCCCGACGACTTTGTGCTGTCAAAGACGATGCAGGACCAGTTTGTCAATTTCAGCTACAACAGACCAGTCGCGGGACTAGACGACGCAGGAGGCAGTATTAAGGATCCGTCCTTCCTAGAGGCCTCTGAGACGCGGGGACGGAGGTAAGATGATAAAGGGAGTAGGGACGTGATGCATGGTTGAATTCTTCTTTTTCTTTCTTTATTATCTTCTTCTGCTCCTCTTTTCTTCTCGCTCTCGATTTGGCTGTTTGGCTTTGGCTTTTTTATAAGGGGGGAAATTCGACGGCACGTAGACGTGTCGGCAACGCATCGAGCATGGATTCGGTCGCATTAGGTGGAAACTTTGGGAGTAAAGGCGGGTTTCGTTGCATTTTGTACGAAAGACTTTGTTTGTTTGCTCTTTGTTTTATATAGGTATACATATACAATCTTGTGTGATGACACTGTTGCTTCATTTAGCATAAACTAGACCATGCTTGCTTGAAAACTGCCTGCTCCCAAATTGTTGAAAATCAAATATGCAAGTCGTAGGGACCGGAAATGTGAGGTTCAAAGGCTTGAGCAAATCGTTTCCGTCTTGTAAATCAAGCGAAAATCAAAACTAACTGATCCAGCATAGGTGATGGGGGTGAACTATCGAGAGAGAGAAAAACAAACAGGTCCAAAGATCATTCGCTCGTTGGCCGTTGAATCATTCGATCGTCATTTCATTCGAGCATCGGCTGAGAAAACACGAGAGCACGAGAACAAGAGATAAAAAAAGAGGGATGAGACGAAAGGGCGAGGGGATCAAGAGAGCTCAATCCCATTCAATCACGACCGCCGTAATCGCACAACGCCGTCGGCCTCTTTGTCGCGCTAGGAAGTATGAAAAGTCGGGGTAGTCCATGTGATCCCATCATCGAATCCATCTCTTCATCTCGCAAACGAGCAGCGGATTATCCGAAGGGCTCAGCTGAGGGCATCTCGCAAAGGACCACAATCCGGGGCAACAGGTCGAATAAATGTTGGTCACTAGCGCGGAGCTGACTGAGGCGACACTCCCCGACGCGACACCTCACCGCATCACCGAACGATTCGTTACGTGTACGGAGTAATGCAAGCCACGCAAGAAAAACTCCGGCCACAAGTGTGTTACAATTGCTAAACCAAGATGCCGCTTAAACGTTGAGCCAAAGGCTGGCACCCGTACCGAGGACCCTTGATCCTGGTTTTCGTCACGTCCTTGCATGCGCCATGCTTGATTCTGGCTGTACGAGGCGAAAAACCATGTGGCCGTTGACACACTGCGACTGTGTGGCATGTGCTCACGTCGTATTGTCTCACCGACTTTAATGAGAGGGATGGGGGCAAGAGGAGAAGAGGAGAAAGAAACCACCATGAGGGTCCGATTCAGACAAGTAGAAATGTCTGTCATTAAAATGAAAAATATTGAAGAAAAGATATAGGAAAGTGTTAAAACATGTGAGAGAAAATAAAACCAACATAAGAGGTATCGCTTTTGGGTTATTCGTGACGAGCTAGGGCAAGCTCTCGCTCCAACGTTGATCTCCAGTGTATCAAGTCTCGATCTTCATCCTCCCAATAAGCTAACATGCCGACAGTCTTGTAAACAGAATCCTCCCAGTCAGTGGGCATTGCGCAACCGGCTTTGGCAGCCGCCAATAGAACCAAAGCACTTCGTGTACAGGCTCGTATCATGAACATGCTCCCATGGTGTCGGTGGTGGAAGCCGGGTTTGTTTACATGCACCTGGTGCATGTGCGTCTCCAATCCTCTTTTGGCAAACTCTGCCACGGCAGGCTTGACCGGGCGCCTCGCGGTGTGAGCACTGATGCTAGCCATGACAAAGGGCCAGTATATTTGCTCAAACAAGTTAATCATCCGCCCTCGGAGAACCGACCGACATATGCCATCCTCCTCCACGGGCGTGTGAATGGAGAGGTCCGCGGGGAGGCTGTCCGACCATTCGCGGATCTGAGCCTCGTACTCGGGCATCATGTCCAAAAGCATGTCTATCAACATGGAATCAGAGGCATAGCGCTGACGAAGGTCTAGCGCCTCTCTAGAGAGACGGCTAGTGAGGCGACGGAGCGAGATCTCCGCCAGGTAGAAGAGCCACGCGGCGCGAGCACGCTGGGTCTCGGTATCAGGCCCATCCGGAGACTCGGCCGGGGCAACCGGTGGTGCGGGGAAGAAGGGCGGATATAAGGTGCTGCCAGAGTGGAGGATATCGAAATCAGGAAGGTCTAGCTCCTGTCGTAGCTCTCGTTCCGACTTCCAGGCCGACCAATAGACGGCTTGCTCTTGGGTGTCTTGGCGACCCATCTCCATGGCGTCCAGAGAGGTGTTGAGGTTCTGAGCTCGAGCCAAGAAGGGGAAATGTTGACAAGCGGCCAGAGCCTGAGAGAAGAAGCGCCAGGCGTAGACGGGCTGGAAGACCATCATCAGGTAGATGCCCGACAGGAACAGACATTGCGCCCCCACAATGTCGGAGCGCACAAGCAAGATGCCGATACGCTTCTGAGCAGCTTGGAAGAAGATTTGAGAGTCGTTGTAGGTCTGGGTGCCCAGTTTGGTTTCCCCACTGGGGCCAAAGGGCGTGGCAATGCAGCCCAGGGCGCATATTATGAGGGCAAGGCACGAGGCGGGAGACCAGTCTATGCCGTCCAGAAAGGCGTTGAGAACCATGCGGCGGGCCAAGACTTCGTCAAGGATGGGGTTCTTGCAGTGGATGTGGAGGAAAAAGTTGTCGAGCAATCTATATATGCGATGGGAATCCATATCAATGAGGCCAGCCAGCGAGGCCGACCCGGAGGGAGGGGTTGCGATGGCATCGGGAGGGGCGCGGAATGAGGCTGGCGAATGGTGGTGGGTACCGGAATTCTGGAAAGCTGGCCACTGCAGGATGTGATCCACACGCTGAGGCAGCAGGCTGGTGAGATCCAGCTCGTCGTCTGGATTCCTGAGCCCCGAGAGGCTGCTCACACTGGAACTCTGGCCGTGGATTCCGCCGCCGGCGCTGTCAAACGCCCTGGATCGCGAGAGTGGGGCAGCCGGTGTTGGCTGGAGAGGCCCGAGCCTGGAGCCGGAGCGAGAGCCGACAGTGGCGCCGCAGCGTCGGCAGCGCCTGGCAAGGGCACAGCATGCCGCAGTAGACGCTCCAGCTCGTCGATACGATCGAGGATCTTCAGGCTGGCGGGGTCGAAGCTTGACAGATCCACTGGAGACTGAATGCACGTGGCGCCGACGCTGACACAGTAGCTACAGGCGGGCTTCTTGTTGTCGCACTTGGTCTTGCGGGCTCTGCAGACCTGGCAGGCCGTGTTGGCTCGCTTCCGGGGATAGAAGGCCGTGCCGCGGGCTGCCGGACGCTTCCCCG
>PNRQ01000307.1:0-36281 GCA_003439915.1 Trichoderma atrobrunneum | reverse complement strand
CTTCTTTTCTTTGAAGCCAATAAGCCTTGATTTGTAGCCCCCGAATGCCCATTTTCTTATTACCTCTTTCTCTCTCTCTCTTACTCTCTCTCTCTTTTATTATTTGACAGCGGTATGGCTATATATCCCGAATGAGGCCACGTGGAAATAACATATACCATTTATACTATATTATACTCTATATATACCATACGAAAGCACATGCATAGACCATTTGCCACAACTCATCAGCTCTGATTCTTCTTCTTTTCTTCTTCTTAAAGCTGCGTGTATTTTGTGAGAAGATTAGCTACCTAGCAAGAAACAAAGATGCATAATTTCAATACAATTCAGAGTTGGTTTGCCCCATGCCATGAAAGATGGATGCTAGCATTACTTATTGTGGTGACGGCAAGATTGGTGATGCTGTGAGAAGATGATGTAGATTCCTATGATATCTCTTTTTCTCCTCCCCCCTTTTTACCCTTTTTCCAAAACAGCCCCCCAAAAATAGCATGTGTCTCGGTATCAAATCGTTCCAACTCCCTCTCTCCTTGATCCCTAATCCTCTCCCCCCATCTCTCCGAGTTCATACATATGTATACAACGTCTACCACATCACATCTGCATATATTGTCGAGATAACAAAAGAAATCAAGAGCCTGTTTATTTCTTGCCCTTCTTCTTCTTCTTATTGTTCGACGATGGCGCCGCGGCCTTTTCCACCTTGACTCCGCCGCCGCCCACGAGCCCCAGCGTCTCCTCCTCCTTGACGATGCCTCCCTGGGTGGCCTCGCCGGCTCTCTTCTTGCCCTTCTTGCCCTTGGGCCGGTACGACGACCTGTCGCGCAGGGGCAGCCACCTCTCCGGATCGGGCGCCTTGCCCTCAACGAGGTTCTTTGGCATCTTCCTCCTTCGTCGCTTGGTTGCCCTTTCGGCGTTGCCTTCTTCCGCTGTGGCAGATCGTTTCTTGGAGACAGTGCTGCCGGGCGTGGCGGCCACGCCAGCCGCGAAAAGCTCGTCCACGTCGATACCATTGATCAAGTCGTGGACGGGCGGCAGCCGGTCGGCATGTTCTCTGACTTTGGATGCGTCTGACGCTGCATAGGCGGCGACTAGTCCGGCGGAAGCCACATCAGAGCCCTGCTGTTCCCGGAATAGCTTGTCGAACGACGAGCCCGCCAACAGCAGGTCGTCTGACTTGGATGATCGCATGAGCTCGATTCCAGCCTCGAGAAGAAGCGATCCCACCGACTGGGACGGGCGGCTCTGCCAGTACTGGGCAGCCTTGACAATCTCAGCCTTGGCTGAAGCATCTCGCTTCTGTGATCGGAACAAGGTGACTGCAAGAGCAACCAGACCAGGGCTGAAGCGAACATCTGTGTCATTCACCTCCCCGGAAGACTCTAAGCGGGAGAGGAAAGTCGTGAGAGTCGTCAAAGCGGCGCCGGCTTGTTCCTGCTGAAGCTGCAGCTGGACAATGGTCAAGGTGAGGCCAACGTCATTGGGACGCTTAACCGCCACGGCCAGTAGCTTGCGGAGCGCCTCCTTGCTATCTAAGCCTTGCGTGTGGGCAGCAGCGTTGATGATGGCTGCTGCATTGATTTGCGAATTTGCCGAAGGAAGCGTTGTCTGCCGCAGGATCTTTTCTGTTCTGTCCGCGACACCCTTGGTCTTGTAGGCCCCGAGATCAATGACGAGGTTGTTGCGCTTGAGAATGTTGGCCTGGTAGTTGAAGAGATCGCTCTGGGCTGCTGATGCCATTAAAGACTCTGCCTTGCGCTGGCGCACGAATGGGTTGCCGGTTTCCTCCAGGGCAAAGTGGTTATTTTGAGTAATGACGGCAAAGTCACGGCCATCATTGGATCTGTGGGAGTGATAATGTTAGAATGTGTGAATTGGAATCATTGTAGAAGAGCACAGCTGGGGTTTGTCTTATACTTACGTTGCAGGGCCCAGCATCTCATACACTTCCAAAGCTGAGCTGAGCTTCCCGATTTTGGCAAACAGATATGCCTGCTGAGCACGGATGGACCGCAACTCCGTCTTCTTCTCTTCATCGGTGAGTTCGTCTGAGTTGTCACACAGAATACCAGCGCGCTGCAGCAGGGTAGCGGCAAGACTCGTGTTTCCTCGTGCAAGCTCGCGGCAAGCCATATTGTAGCATAGCTCAAAAGATTCTAGAGAGTCGGAGGCGGACTCGGGGCTAGAGGACGAAAGTCCCTGCCATTGAGACTGAGCAACGGCAGCGGTGATGTTGATCCTGAGGTCGCTCTCCTCGCCGGCAGCGTCTGTATCCAGCAAGTTCCGATAGATGGCTTCGGCCTCGTGAGACTTCTCGGCCCGGTAAGCGACCTGGGCGGCGACATGACGAAGGCTGCGTTTCTCCAGACCGGCCGTCTCCATCAGTTTGGAGGCCTCCTCCAGCTTGCTGGTCTTGTAGAGCGCATAGGCCTGCTCGAGAATGCATGTGGCCTGGAGCTTAATTCCGCCGCCGCTGATGACACGGAGGGCATCGTCGAAACGATCGAGCTTTAGGAGAGCGACGACTTTGGTGTGCTGGGCAGCATAGTCACTCTTGTCGGCCTTGATGGCGGCATTGGCGGCGTTGAGAATCTGTTCGTGGTCTTGGATATCAGCGGCCCTGAGGAGGGCGCTGAGGGCGTTGCGAGGATCTTGAGACATTGGATGATCGGCAGGTTATGAGAGACGACACATTGTTGGTGGGGGAATCTAGAAGTGGTTGGTGTGGGAGCGAGGCGTTGAGGAAATACGGCGGCTCTGAGGGAGATGGAGATGGATATGACGTTGCAGAGAAATGCGACAAGCAATGGACGGCACTCCGTTTGTATGAGCGACCACCGCAAAAAGGGTCAATCACGCGAGTCGCAAAAGAGGCCAAGCTGGAGTCGAGCCAGAGCTTCGTGATGAATTGCCATGGTGGGTTTTTCGGGTTCGCGGGGCTCATGCCGCCACAAGTGGCTTGACTGCGCAGGACCAGCGGCGTCTCTCTCCAGCGGATCCATGTGCTGAGGCAACGCTGAGGCGGCGCTGAGGTACCTGCGAGGCAACGCTGGGTGGTACCCAAGCAGCCAAGGTACCACTAGGGCAGCGCTGAGGTACCGCCACGAGTAGGCGGGAGGCCTTACGTAAGGGGTCTTGTACCCTCAGCGTCACTCGTTCCATTAATGCGAGAAGCAGACCAAAAAGAACATTGAAAGTTGTTACTCCTTGTTTGTATCCTAGGGTATTTATGACCCTTTGCATTCTACTTAATTCTCTTTCAATACATTTGCATTTTAGCAAATCTCTCCTTTTTTTTTAAACTCCTCAGCCTTCAACGACACAATAAACCGCCTTCATCAATCTCTACACTTGCTGCGCCTGCTTCTTCTGTAACTCTATGTGGTAAGAGTGCAGAATTGAGTCTGTGTCGTCGATGGCAAGTGGTCTGATATCGGCCATCTGCTTGATCTTGGCAGTCCTATTCTCTCAGTTAGCACCTATTCGCTCCGCCGAGTGGTCATGTAGTGTAAAAGGGCAAACGTACACTTCCTTGACCTCGTCGTCCGTCATCTTGAGTCCCAATTGCTCGCAGCGAGCACGTATCGCGTTCCAGCCAGTAATTCTTGAGTTGATTGAAATGTAGCGGGTCAAGCCGAAGATGGCGGGGTCAATAATCTCGTACGTCGAAGGGTTCGCCAAAATAGCTATAACAAATTATCAGTGTACAAGGTCAGATGTGATGAGCGTGTTATAGTCCGACTTACCCTTGGCGTGGATACCAGCCTTGTGTGTAAAGGCGCAGAATCCTGTGGTTCTTGTAAGCAACACAGCAACAGCAGTACTATAGCAGATGAGAATGGCATACCGGTGATAGGGTTATTAAACTAAACATAAAGTTAGCATACTGAACTGTGATGTCAATCTCATGGGAGGATAGTCTTACTGGAATGTTGATCTGGACAGCAGAGGCAACCAGCTCCTCAACTTCCTTGAGCGCCTTGAGGTTATACTTGTTAATAACGTAGTCGGGAGCAGTCACGACCATACGAGCCATCAGGGCGCCGCTGTCCTCCACTGTTAGCCAATCTCCTAACCATCGTTGTAGCGGAAACTTACAGAGGAGTGATGCCATTGCGTTCACCAATGCCCAAAACACCTGTTCACATCAAATTAGATATTGGATCCAAGTTGAGAGCAATCGTAATACACACTCGTGTCAATGTGGGTTGCTCCAGCCTCGAGAGCGGAGTGAGCGTTAGCGACAGCGCAGCCGGTGTCGTCGTGGAAGTGCGTTTCTACGCGGTGTTAGTAGAGTCAGGGGTGGAAATGTAGAACCGAGGAGGGTTACCGATATCACAGCTCACGACGCCTGATTCAAAGATTAGCCTTTCGATCAACACAGTTTTGAACCAGTTCCAGTCATACCTCGCAGCGTTCGGATGAGATCGTAGACCATTCGGGGGGTAGCTCCTCCAACAGTATCGGCGACACCGCTGCTCTCAGTCAGTTGCTTGCTCATCCAGACCGTATATTTCCAACAACTCACACTCGGTTAACACCAGCCTGGTCGACAGCCTTGTAGAGAGTAAGGAGGTCGACGAGGTCACTTCGGAACGAGTCCTCTGAAGAGAAGCGGACCTCTACGCCCTGGCTCTTGACATACTGAATCACTTCCAGGGCAGTCTCCTTGATGATAGCGATACTCTTTCCGTGGCTGTACTTTTGTAGGAAGCTGGAAGTACCAATGACGAGGTCGACGCCGTCAACACCACACTCGACGGCCTTCTTGGCGTCTTCCATGTTGCATCGCACGTCTGCGCATAGTTAGCGCATCAATCACTACTGGCCGCATCTTCAGTGAATCACATACGAGTGAGAATCTTGGCCTGTAGCATTGGTCAGTCTCAAGTTCTCAACGCCCAGTCCAACCTCTAGCGATGCATGATTGAGTCTTACCTTCAGGCCAAGCCCGCAAATAGTCTTACAATCCTCATATGACTGAGGAGAAGACACGGGACTTGTGAGCTCTATGTAGTCGACACCAAACTCATCACCGTAGGGATGTTAGCATATGGGACGAGTGCAGAAAGGAACAGCAGGACCAAGCGAGTTGCGAGGTGGTTCAGGCTTACAGAGCTTTGGCGCTGTCATGCAGAGTTAGCACGTGCTTCACATATCGAGACTGATCAAGGGCAGAATGGAGTATAGTTACATCTTAATCTTGGTTTCAGTATCAAAAAAGGCATTAGCAAACTGCTCGCCCTCACGAAGAGTGCTACAAAACGAGCCAGGTTAGCCTAGAAAGCCCCAAGAGCGGGATTTGTCCTCGGACGAACCTCTCGATAATCTTGAATCGGGCGACATTGGAGATGAAGTCGTTGACGTTCTGATACGGAGAGCTGGCTGGGTTGGCCTTGCTGGCATGCGACCCGTTGGACACGGGACCAGCGGCGGCGTCGGGGGCGTCTGTACCACACATGGTTTTTTCTTATATGGATGGATGGATTGGTAGGAAAGATGCAATTCGAGGTTTGTCTAGCGTCACAGCTACAATTGGGGGTGGCAGGAGTGGTTTTAAAGGTCCAGATTTTTTAAAGGTTTGGGTTCTTCGGATGCGTTTGTGAGTCAATCAGTGCCTGGCAATTTTTTCTTTGGTGGCGATTGGAGCACTTGCAGGGCGTGCGCAGAGTCAGCCATTGAACGCAGCTTCAAATTCAATTCTAAAAAGCTGAATTTAGCTCTGATAGGTTGCTTTCAGTGGCCGCAATCGGCCTTCTGCCACATTCAGCCACGGAGCCCCGGTCATTGGATACCGAATACCGAATAGTCCAAGCGGGCAGTATGGGGTACATACGTATGGCATGAATCCTGGGATGCTTTTGTGGCTGAAAATTATAATGACATAATGGCCGTGTGTTGTGCCAAGCATCAATGTGAAAATTCAGTCCAAAATCTTGTCCGAATAGAAGAAAAGCCGCATAGTCTCACAATTTCTCAGTAAAACGCTCAGTTGATAAATATACAGATTGCTGGTCTCTAAGACCATCTTCCGCACAACAATGAATGTTCTTGACGCAGCGAGCTGCTAATGATTCCTGATGCATCTTGTCAAGTACCTACGAGGCCGAAAATCATGGGGAGCTACGTCTCTAGAAGGTAGAGGCTGGCAATGCTTCTACTACCTACTAAGGTATACTATAAGATTGAGGGTTATATATCCTAAGGTATAGTATTTAAACAAGGTAAGGTCTGTGTTTAAATTGTTGCAGATGATGCTCGCATCCAGCGGCGCTGAGCTGCCATAAGAAGTGGTGAAAAATCAGCTGCAAATGTTTCTCGATCTTCTACAAGCCGGGATCAAGTACCTCCTGCAGTGCATGCACCTGAATGTAGGTACCCCGCGCTTGGAGGGTACTTGTGTTGGCTCCCTTGACACTCGGCGCTTGAGCACAGGCGCCGTCACCGCCTAACCAGCCGCGCTTCTTATCCGCCTTCTCGCGTCTCACAGCCGCCTTTCTGCCACTCAGCGATCCTCTCCGTCGTATCCTCTCACCCCGGTCTCTTCTCTGCTGCTGACTTGATATTGCACATCATTCTTGGACACTCAAAAAGAAAAGCAAGAGGGAGAAAAGATTACCTCATCTTCCTTCTCCTTCCCCTTGCCTGCATCTCCCCCAATTGGATCATTGCTTGCCCGTCTATTCAGCGCCGAGTTTTATCCCGTCCATCTTACTTATGATATCCGCCACCTGCCTTTGCCCCGTGTCTCGACCATCGCCAAAAACCACCACGGAATCATGGATTTGGATATCGATATGGACGATGCCGCCGTTGGCGAGGCCTTTCAGGACGGCAACGATATTCAAGAGCACATCCCGCAAGGCGACGATATCCTAGTCCCAGATGAGCCAGAAGAGCCAGGCGAAGTAGCGGACGATGGAGAAGCCAAAGAGGACGACGCGTCAAACACCATTGTCCCTACAAAGATTCACATCAGAGGCCTAGACAACCTACACACAGACGACATAAAAGCATACGTCAAGGCTCATTACGGAAATGTGGACAAGGTGGAATGGATTGACGACAGCACAGCGAATCTCGTGTTCAACTCCGAACCCACCGCCCGCGATGCCATTGTCGCCCTGAGTGCTATTGGCATTTCAGATGCGACCGCTTTGAGCATTGGCGAGATCATTCCTGCAAAGCCATTCGAGGGAAAGCCCGAAACTTCTCTACAAGTTCGCTTCGCGACCCTGGCCGACAAGAAGCAGGTTGGCGCCGCCCTTCGCAGCCGATACTACCTCCTCCATCCCGAACACGATCCCGAAGAAAGGCGGCGACGATATCAGGAAAACCGCTCTCGGTATCGTGACCGCGACCGCGACCGCGACCGCGACAACAGAGGAAGCGGAGGACGTCGAAGACGTTATTCAGATGAGGAGGTTGAAACATTCGAGGCGAGCATGTACGACGATGCGCCGCAGCCTTCACAGGATGATAGACCCGACGCTCGAGGAAACAATCGCGGCAAGGAGCTATTCGCAGATCGCGCAGTGGGGCGATCAAGCACCAGAAGAGACAGGTCTGCATCTCCGCGCCGCGACGATGATGGAGACGCAGCAATGGACGGCCTCGCCAGTTCGTCGGGTAACAGGACACAGGCTCGGTCCATCAGGGGTCGCCTCGCAAGCGACGCCAGGTCGAAAGAGCTCTTCCCTACCAAGCCGTCTAACAGAGGCGGGCAGCTGGACCAGCTCGAAAAGGCCATTGGCTCAGCCCGGTTGAAAGAGGAGGACATGCCCAAGATCGTCGCTGGGTCAGACGAACCAGCCGGCGAGGGCCTCAACATTCGAGGCGTCGCCAATCAGCGCGCCCAGGGCAAGGACGGCGGCTTCTCCATCAAGGGAGCCGCCAATGCCCGCGAGCTGTTCCCCGGCAAGTTTGGAGCGGGCAATGCGGGCAAGGAACTGTTGGATATAAACCGAACAAAGAAGAGACAAAAGGCGGAAGACTTGTTCTCATAGGGGGAGGGCAGAAAGGATAAAAGGACGAAAGATTGGCATTAGTTTGGTTCATGACACCCGTGGTGCTCATGCGAGGGGAGGAAAGGAATAACAACCAGCGGAAATCAAAGTTATCGGGACGGCCAGTTTGATGATACCATGGGCGTTGGGGTCGCGCGCACATAAATGGATATAGTATAAATCACCATCACAAATTCCAACTCTACATATGATGAAAGCATCTTAAGAAGCTCTGTCCACTTATTCTCCCGACACGTAAAAAAGGCTTCACCACCATCTCTCCGTCAAAACTCGCTGAGGGTCCACGACGGCCGCAAGCTTCTCAACAAGCTCATCCGT
The DNA here is from genome assembly GCA_003439915.1 of Trichoderma atrobrunneum. Taxonomy (NCBI): domain Eukaryota; kingdom Fungi; phylum Ascomycota; class Sordariomycetes; order Hypocreales; family Hypocreaceae; genus Trichoderma; species Trichoderma atrobrunneum. The sequence continues at coordinate 27,933 of PNRQ01000307.1, read as the reverse complement.
CATCGTCGGCGGTCCACAGACATACACCACCGTCCCCTGATCCTCACGATCCCCAATCGCCACCTCCACATCCGCCATCGTAAGTCGTCGAGGCCGCACTTCGACCTCAGTCCCGTTGATAGACGTCATCGCCTCCTGAGATACCGCATTTCCCGTTGCCGTCACAAACAGCTTCACCTCGCCCTTAACCTTACCCTCTCCGAACAAAGTCGTGATCCTATCAAGGAAGACGATATCCGAAAGCTTGCCGCTCCTCGGAAGCTTACTCGCGTAAATAAACCTCACATCACCAACCCCATGCCCATCATTACTCTCAGCGATATAACTCAACATACTCACAAGAGGATTCACGCCCACGCCACCAGCAGCGAAAACCACCTTCTTCGGCATCCCCTCAGCCGGCGGAAAGACAAACTTGCCGCCCACCCTCACACGCAGCGTCTCGCCCAAGATCTCTCTCGCCGGACGCCACAGCCAAGCCGCAGGCTCGTTTTCAGGCGATTCCTGCACCGCGAGCTCGAGATACGGCGAGATGTTTGTGAGGGCGGCTGAGGGGGCGGAAGTGATTGTGAAGCCGCCTGCTTTGGATACGCCGGGGATGTATGTGTCGAGCCATTGGCCAGGTAAGAACTATCCATGTATTTAATTTTGATTATTTATTTATTCGATATGAGAAAACTGGATGATATAGGAGAAGGATTGATTGACTTACCTTGATAGGCCCAGCGACAAGATCCAGGCGAAACAGCCTCACCCTCTCATTGACCTGGTCAATCCGACTCAGCCGCACCTCATAAAGACCCTAAACATAAAAACACCTCAGCACATGAGCATATGTTATCCTTCCACACAATTACAATCCTTCTCTTAAAGAAATAACCTAGTAAAACAAGCAAAATGAGGGTTCTTTTACCGCGTCCCTCGGCTCCCCCGCCGTCCTCTCAAGATGCCCCTCCCTTCCCGTAGACGCCATCCTCTTCTTCAACGCCGTCCCGCCAAATGACGAAGCAAACGTCGTCCTGTTAGACCGCAATGCGCCTGAAACTAATTGTGCAGGGCACCGTATTCGCCAGAGCATCAAGTTTTTTCAATTGCAAGGGTTTTTGTTTCGTTCCCCGATTTAGATGTAGATTTCAAAGTTGTACAACTCAAATTTCCGAAAAAAGAGGCAGACAGATGAACGGTTCCTGCTGACGCCATGTAAGTCAGGCCGCTAGCACAAAGCCAAATCGTACACTTCACGTAATAAAGGTAAACCAGGAATGTCTAATCGCAATACTGTATTGTGTATACAAATTCATAAAAATCAGAATCCTCGGCTTACAATTACACGCATAAAGTAAACCAACTCTCCTTGACGTAATTATGCCTATTTCAGCCTCAAATCACCCTACATTTATACTCCCTATGATTTTTGATATCTACAACCCCTTCACCAATCCCTCCATATTTATATTCCATATTAAACCTCAATAGCCCCCCAAGTAACGTAGCCGCTCGCTGCAAAGAATCCATCCGTTTACGATTGCTCCGACCAGTTCACCTGGTCCACAACCTGCCCTGCCGCAGGGTGAGAGAATGCGATACGCAGTCGCAATCGCAGTGGCTGTGGCAACATATGTTAGTACGTAGAAATACAACGACAGTATTAATTTGAAGGGTAGGAAAAAGAACTTACTCCCTTGCAACCAGATACTCTCATCACCTGAGTAGTCTCTGATCCAGGTCCAATCTCCTCAGATGCAATAGGTAGGAGCTGCAGCTTCTGAGTCTTCGGAACAGCTGCTTGCAATCCGGCACCGGATAGAGGAACAGACCCAGTGTTGTGGAATCGAGCCACGGCCTGGATCAGTCCCGCCGCGTTACGCTGAATCTGCATGGTCACGTTAAGGTCATTGGCATTGTAGCACGGAAGCCATTGGCCCTGGGCTGCTGGTGATTGCGGTTGCTGTGGTGGTGGTGAGGATGTCGCAGAAGACAGGATATCCAGGCCGGCCGAAGCAGGGGCCGGTGACGGGGTGCTGGCGGCCGGCCCTGGGCCAAAGAGGTCCATGATGGAGGAAATGTTGGACTGCTGAGGCCCAGGGGAGCCAGACGTGGGCGGTGCCGGGGATCCGCTCCCGAGAATGTCGGCAAGGAGATCCGAGTTCGTTGCTTGGGATCCGTTTGTGGGCGCAGCAATGGCGGCCGGGGAGTCCATAATATCCAAAAGGTCCTGCTCAGTAGGCTTGAGGATTTTGGATTTTCTATTGGCATTCTTGACCTTCTTTGAAGGAGCCCGGCCCAGCACTCTGGACTCCTCTTTGATCTGTGGAGGTGGCATCTTCTCAAGCACGCCTCGGCGAACCTGGTCAAATGCAAACAGGTTGCCGTATTCTACAGCTCGCTGCTGCACCTCCACATCCAAGCTGGTCTGGTGCGTTTGCAGGATGCGCCGCACCTTTTCCACCTGAGCGGCATCGGAGAATCGTGTGCTAAGCTTCATGAGAGCAGTGACAATGTATTCCGTCGTCACCTGCGTGGCGTAGCTGCTGTTGAGGATGAGGGAAAACAGGTCGACAACGTCGGCCTCCTTGACCTCCTGGACAAGTTCCTCCTCCTCATACTGCCCGCCCTTGAGCAGCGCATCGCCATACTCACCTATGCACCAAGCACCAGCCTGGGTCAAGCTTTCTTGGGTAATATCTTTCTTAAGGTTGATATACAGCTTCTGCACAGCGTACGTCTGTAGCTCCTGGGTGGTAGCAATGAGCCGAATAAATGAAGAGAGAATCTGCTCCTTGACGTAGTTACCCGCCAGTGACAGGACTCGTAGCATGGTGTCAAAGTGCCATCGCTTGTTCGGGGCATATTTATCAGCGGCAATTCCAATCTGGCTAGTCATGGTTGGCTTAAACTCGTTGTCTGCAACTTCCAAAAAGGCCAACAGTTCCCTGATGAGCACCCGGACGTTGGATTCGTTGATGAGGGTGAAGCTCAGGTCGAGAGCCCTTCTCCGTATGCTGATATCGGGATCCCTCAGACACTCTAAGATGGTGTTCCGGTGCCTCTGAACGGCATTGGGTTCAATGGCAACCACCTTGATGAGGGTGTTGAGCGCGACGTAGCGGACGTTGTTGTCCCGGTTGGTAAGGAACTTGCCCAAGATGTTGACACCAAGAACTCTCAAGCCCGAATCGGCCTCGATATCCAGAATGGTAAGCACAGCCTCGTAAAGAATCGAGTTTCCAACGTTCTTGGACGAGTCGGTGTTGGTCGCGACCTGCGCCAAGATATCGTTGATCTGCTCGCTCGTGTGGGCGTCGCCGACGGCCAACACCCTCAGCAACCGTAGAAGCTTGACTTGCAGGAAGGGGTCGGTAATGCCCGTAACATCGTGCTCTGGTGCATATCCCGACGTCGAAAGGCCCTTCAGCGTCTTGACAAGCCCAGGCACCAATGCCCTGAACTTCTCAACTATGCCCTCCTCGCCTCCTTCTTCCTCGTCCGCCTCGCATAGACTCGTAACCAGAGTCAGGCCACAAAGAAGAACGCCGTGGTTTCTGTCGGAGAGAAGCGCGGTAGCCTTTTCGATGAAATGCTCTTGCAGGTCTGGTACCTTGCGACATATCCGCATTGCGCAGAGGGCGGCCTTCCTCCTGATGTATGGGTTCGCGGTTGAAATCAAGTTCTCAATCTCGGGAAACAGATCTCTCGACATTTCATCAGACGCAATATTTCCGAGAGTGCAGAGGGCGAGTCCGACAACATATTGGTTCGAGTGGCTCAAGTCGCTAGACACATGACATGGTTAGAACCCGTCTGCTGCTGCCATGGGGCATATAGGGGATATTTTACTTCTTCAACGAGTTGGTCACCAGCGTCAGGACCTCCTGTTTTTCGTCGAGCAGTAAGCTTGTAGCAAGATGACCGAGACGCTTATCCGCAAACCGCGGGGACGCAAGGAGCTTCAGGCATTCGACCTGGCCGAAGTGGGTTCGCTCGCCGAGGGTGAAGAGGTAGAGTAGTTTCGCGACATTGTTACGCCTGTCCCAGTTGCTCATGAGCACTCTTGTTCAATATTCAGATGCGCAAAACCGTCGACATCAAGCAGAAACCCACCGTATGCTATGGTCGTGGCCCTCCTCGCGGAAACTGGCTCTGATAGCAGCGCTCTCTTTCTGGATGACGGCTCGCTCGTCTGCAATCGTCTTGGCCGCACGCACGTTGCGGATGAATTGTTTTACTGTCGATACCAAACGTCAGCCATCAGGTCCACGTTTGCATAGATCAAGTAGGGAGATCTGCGTACAGGAACTCATCTTGAGGACAGAGCACGACCCGGCGACTGGGTCGTCTCACACGATGTTATCAAAGGATCCGCAGGCGGTGGATGAGCGGCGGTGCCAACAGTGCAGCAATTCGCAGGCTCCCATACACAAACAGGGAGAGGCTTCACAACTCAAAGGGCCGGTTAGCGCTGACGTCTGGCGAAAAGACAGCGAGCCTCGACGATGAGTTGGAGAGCTTACTTTGTAGGCGGAACGTGGAATCAATCGCAATGCCACCAAGCAGCGCTCCCTATAACTGGAACTACCTTACACTTGCAAGTACCTGGATCCAGCACTACGTGGGGCAGGCCACGCTGCATCATGGCCAAGGCACCAGCGGAAAAAGCAATGGCCCGGCAAGGCTTGGGTATCCTGGAGCCGCCAGTACCTGGGCCTAGGCGACCCTACTCTGGGCGCGAGGTACCCCGTAATTCGAGGTACATGGCCTGAGTTGAGCTTGGTACCAGCGATTCACTTATCGAGGCGTACCGGTATATGGGGTGCGAAACGACCACCTACCCTTCTTGATGGCGCAACTGTACTCTATGAACATGAAGCATTATAACAACATCTGCAGTAGGTACAGGTATCAACAGTTGAATGCTTTGTAGGAGGCTGAAATACTCTAGATACTAACATATTTCTTAACTTCTATTTTTATATTTTTATTTGTAGACATGCCCAGATATCGACCGGCCAAAAGATCAAAAGAAGTATCCCAGTATCAGCACACCAAGCGCCATGGTAACACAGCATCAGTCATTTCGTTATCTTCCACATGAAGCTGAGACAAAGCCAGCACCCGTTCTCGCCATCCCCTCTTCCGCCTTGAGTCTCATGATCAAAATACTCTCATCGGGTGACATCACTAACCGGTCATATACTCTACTCAAAAGTACTATTAAACAGCGCTTAAACGATTGTATATGGCAAACACTGTCTAGTCTTACACGAAGGTGTTGCCAAACTCTGAGTCGAACTTCTAGATTGGACTGTATTTGCTATGCGCTATTTGCTATGCGCTATTTCTCGTTTGAGTGTCCATGGGTATGATATGGAAGTTATTCCAGGGTACAGCATCCGTAGTTACTAGGGCTTGCATCTCCATGGTAAAATGTGATCAGATATAGATGATCGAGTATAATATAGAATCGACTCTAGTCCATGTAATTCATGCGCTGGGTATACCCCTTTGTTCAAACGGTTTGCAGCTTACATCACCACACTGCAAGAAATAATCACAGAGAGCTGTTGGAATTTGACAGTATGCATAAAAAGGTCCAGGGTACCTATATCTACCTGGACAGCTACCAGAACTTAAACATCACGACTCTCAACATCCCAGCAATTTCGAAAATCGCCCGTAGACATGACAGCAGTAAAAGGAACAAAGTCGACTAATTGATTTTCTCAAACAACAGGTTGTGAGCGTGCTAACGCCTTGATCTCGCCGCAAGGATTAACCATATTCATGGCCTCTAATATGGCTGAACAGTTGGCTTAGTCGCAAATAACTCCAGACACAATCCCTTATTTTTGCATCATAAGCTGGACAAACTCATTGTCTACGCAGATACCGTTAGCTCATATTTCAATCAAATGCATTTATTCTCGCCATAAAACTCACAATCAATTCGGCCATCACCGTCCTGATCGGCCTCGCGAATCATCTCATCGACCTCGTCGTCGGTGAGCTTCTCGCCGATGGATGTCATGACATGGCGCAGCTCAGCGGCTGAGATGAAGCCGTTGTTGTCGCGGTCAAAGACCTGTAGCGCATACGTTAGCAAATACAGTAAAATAAAAATAGACACTAGTGCTGGAAACAAACCTTGAATGCCTCTCGGATCTCCTCCTCGGAATCAGTGTCCTTCATCTTTCGTGCCATCATGGTCAGGAATTCTACACCGCTCCGTATTAGCTCGAATGGGATAACGACCCAGTACTTCGACTTTTGACATACCAGGGAAATCGATAGATCCGTTGTTGTCGGCATCGACCTCGTTGATCATGTCCTGAAGCTCTGACTCGGAGGGGTTCTGGCCGAGAGAGCGCATCACGGTGCCCAGCTCCTTGGTGGTGATCTGGCCTGCGGGGTCAAGCCTGTCAGTTCTTTTCTTTTGCTCAGATATCATGAAAAGGGGCTGGCAAGGTAGATATCGGTCGGCAGCAAGTCATTCGGTGCTCCGGTGCCTGTTCGCAAAAGGGGGAGAGGGGTGGTGTCGCGTCACTCGCTGCTACGTACCATCACCGTCCTTGTCCTGTAGCAGCTGGGTTAGCACTCAAACCGTCCGAATTGCCACCAGAAACGAGGTTAAAGACTCACAAAGAGGGAGAAGGCCTCCTTGAACTCAGAGACCTGCTCTTCGGTAAGAGAATCAGCCTGTTGAGAGCTCGCGGGTCAGTCACACAAAAGCTCCTGAGAATTTGGGGGTAGCCCCTCAACCGGTCGCGGGGTTGCGCCTGAGACAAGTCGACCGAGGGTATCTGCGCGCCACTTACCATTGTGAATGGGGGTTATGGAGAGCAAAGAAAGCGTAAAGAGAGAGTGAAGAATCCAAAGATCGGAGAGGTCCTGGGACTCGACTTATAAAGACAAGGTTGGATGCGCCTGTGCGAAAGCGGGAGCTTTTTTGCTTGTGGTCGTGTCGTTGACGTGGGGAGAACAAAGCAACGATATAAATGTCAGGGGACCCCGTAAGGCAGAATCAGCATACAGTATTAATCCTGCGGGCTAGGACTGGGTCGGCCTATCCCATGGTGCCTACAAGTTCTAGTAGGACCTGCACCAATGTAGGGCCTTGTAACGCATTGGATGGGGGCTGTTTCGGGGGGGCAAGTTGCGGCTCGGGGGATATTCGCACTGTACAGGCCATCAGGCGCTGTTCTGGCGGGAGCTGAAGAGTCATGATGCCATGATCACAGGCACGCAGTTATTGGCGCTGGTACCTATCTGTAGCCTGTAGCTACCCAATGTCCTGCAGCAAAGGCTGAGGAGGCTGCAATCACAGCATATGCCTCTGTGTTAGTGCTAGGTACGAGCACTGAGAAGTGTATCTTGACACGTGTGAACACCGTGTGAGGCAGCAGCTTAATTGGTGGGAGCTCTGAAACTTGCACTCGTATCTGTTCGTATTTAGCTAGTGCCCAGTGCGCAACAGCCGAGACGTTGCTCCAGGATTAGCGCAGTGTCGTAATGCAACCAGCTTCGACATTGGTATTGGTGCATGTCGATACTCAGCACTCGATAATGCCCGTCATCACCTGAAATCCCGGAAATCTTGCGTCCAGATCCAAGGCTTCCAATTCATCCTTGATCCATTCCCCGGACTGACAGGCCTCCAGACGCCCCCCCAGCGTCCGCCATGTGGCGCGACCGCACAAACCTGTACGTGTGTGCCCTGCAACTCCATGCGAACACCTATCCGTTTATCTCAACTGTCTGTCATATCTGACCCTGACCCGGAATCTCCGTAGCTACATCTCCTACCGCCAGTCGTACGCTCATCATCCCAATCAGCGATCTAAATATGCCTCCGGAGGCTTCTCGGACGCATACTCCACCAGCAGCTTTGCGCCCGAGGACCGGCGCGGGCTGCTGTCGAGCGGCGCATTCGAAGATGATGGCGACGCTGTAATTGAGATGGACCTTCTGCCTCCGCGATGGACTGACGTTTCGGACGAGATCACGGAGTTACTCGCTGAGATTGCCACGAAGAGCCAGCGGTTGGACAAGCTGCATCAGACACATGTCCTGCCTGGGTTTGACGATGACGAAGCCAAGAGGAGGGAAGAGGTCCAGATCGAGAGACTCACCCAGGAGATTACAAAGAGCTTCCACCAGTGCCACCAGCGGATCCAAAAGATTGAGCACATGGTCCGCGAATCAACGCAATCAGGAACCATCAGCAGGGCGGAGGAGACCATGGGGAAGAACATACAGATATCCCTAGCCACAAGGGTCCAGGAAGCCAGCGCAAACTTTCGAAAGAAGCAGAGCGCCTATCTCAAGAGTCAGCCTCGACACAGTTCCCCCTGACCTCTACACAACCCCCCTGACCCCGACACAGTTCCCCCTGACCTCAGCACAGTTCCCCCTGACCTCGACATAGTTCCCCCTGATCTTCTCTAGCATAACGCTAACATCGTGTACTCTCTAGAACTTCGCGGAATGGGAGGCCTCGGCGCCGTTAGCCCCATCGATCGCCCGACATCGCCAATGCCCGGCTCTTCCTACATGGACCCATCGCTCCAGGAATCCGACGCCGACCGCTCCTTTTCGCAATCTACGTTGCAGGTCGCGATGCAGCAGAAGACGCTGCACTCAAACGACGCCGCCATTGCCCAGCGGGAGCGGGAAATCGAGGAAATCGCACAAGGTATCATCGAGCTGTCGGATCTTTTCCGCGATCTTCAGACCATGATCATTGACCAAGGCACCATGCTGGACCGAATCGACTACAACGTTGAGCGCATGAATACAGAGGTCAAGGCCGCCGATAAGGAGCTAAAAATCGCAGAGGGCTATCAGAAACGGAACATCAAGCGGAAGATTATCCTCTTACTGATACTATTGGTTGCTGGTCTGTTCATTCTGCTTATGGTGAAACCGAAGAAGAACAGGGAGTAAATAGCGGGAGATTAAGCTAGTTTTAGAAGAAGAAGAAAAACATTGCGGGGAGAGAGGTGGAAGGGTAATCGGCGTTGTATGGACAGATGCTGCTACAGTCAGGGCAGAGGCAGAGTCCCATCTCTCCTCTGTTCTAACAACTGCGGCTCAGCGTGGCGTTTTGACAAGCGGTTGATGGTCATATTGCTTCATGACGTATGATCATTTGTATCAACAAGGGAGTGAATTAATGCTACCCAGGGACAATCAATGATGCACCTGGAGTTCTCGGTTTTGATTAGATCTTATTTACAAGTTTCTGTAGATATTGTACAAAGGGCTTAATCCTGCATGTGCCCCAAAATAGATTCTATCCAAGTGCTATTCGCTCTCATCGCTCCTCTCACGTTCCGTTTTTGTCAAATGTCTTGTCAATTAATTTTGAGTATTGATTCCACAGCTTTGATTTCCGGGCTTCGACTTCTTGCTTCACTCTCGACATGTCAGGGAACATTTCCGATCCCCACGCCTTCTCAACCAGGCCCATCAGGCTCTCCATGGAGAATTCGACACTGTCTCTTGCTCGGTGCCGAGGTCGTCCGGGAACCATCCCAGTAGCGATGCGAGAGATGACGCTTGAGCGTACCACCTGTGTGTCGATCAAGGCCCCCTGGTCTCGCAGCGTAGCCAACAATCGAACTCCGCGGGCGACATCGAATTGCGAAAAGTTTGCAGTCTGTAGATGTGTGAGAGACGTTGGTGGCTGGGGCTTAGTTGCCAGCGTCTGGTCGAATCCCCATCTCACGATGGAGCGCTGTAGCGAGGTATCGAATATCAGCCGAATGGGGTGATGATGGTGGACAAATGGCAAGTCTGCCGGTATGTACTCCTTTTCCTCAGTGTTAAAGTGCTTTGGCAGGTCTTCCCGATGCACTGGAACCAGTCCTCCATAAGGGGGAGTGTAAAATTGCATAATCTCCAAGCTCAGCTGGTCGAGTTCGTCAAGACGCCTTGAGCGTCCCAACTTGTAGAGGAGTGTTTTCCAGTACCTTGTAGGAATAGCAACGTCATGGCAAGAAATGCGCCGGATGACGTTGAGAGCTCGGTCCAAAACAGGGTCATCGGAATCACTGAATCCATAGTCTCTTGGTAGAGATCGTTGTGATCGATGAGGAGGGTGAGAGTCGAGCTTCCAGAAAACACGTTTAAGGAGCCCAGTAGCACTAGCTTGGGCCATGCTGATTTTTAGGGCTTCCATACGATCGAGAACCTCCTTCGCTTTGCCCAGACTCCGCTTGGAAAGCTCGCTTCTAAGCAAGGAATTGAGACGTCGAGATGTCGGACCAGTCTCGATTGCCCATTCGATACCCTGGAGGAGTCGCTCCATCTTCCAATCCCCTGTCCTCGCAGCCTCGGCCATAAGGGAGTGTCGAGTTTCCATATCTTCAAATTCATCAGGGTGGATGTCGCAATGAAGTAGATCCATCAGCAAATCGTCTGCTCCATTTCTTGCAAAAGAAACCAGAATTTTGCAGTACGATTGAGGGGATATTCTGATGCCCAGCCTCTCGACCTGGTCTATACGAGCCGCAACTTCTTTGGCGTCTGGGTCTCGCAGCGCAAGAGACTGTAGAGAGCGAGGGCCAATTGTGCGCACTCCGAGCTTGTATATGAAATTGATTGCAAACTCCACGGATGTCCATGTGCTGGCAAACCATTTTGCGACGAGAGCATCGCTATGTGTCCCTCTTTGATCGATTCTCTTCCTATCGACTTCAGGGAACGTTTCATCATCGTCAGCTTCAGCAGCTAATTCTTGACGATTGAGCTCAGCAACAGCTAATTCTCTCTCTGTGAGTTGTATGTGCGGATAGTAGCTGGCAAGAAACAGAAGAAACGGCCGAGAATTGGACGTCATTGGACCATCCTTGAACACGACCAGTTTTTTGCGCCAGGTACGGGCCAGCTTAGACTGACCCGAGGCAAAGAGAGCTGGTATGATGTGGTCATATAGTTGACGGTTGGTACTCGACACATAAAGTGTTGTCAAGGTGCTTTGCATCTCAGGAGTTGGCTTAATGGCAAAGGTTGCCAATAAAGCTCCAAATTCATCCGCCCCAGGTGGAAAGATGGGAGATAACTGCTGATCCCAACGAATTGCCTCTTCGTAATCGCCACGGTCCAGGAAAAAACGAACAATACTCGTGTATAAATCGGGCCATTGGAAACTGTTCTGTGCCAGGAGTTGCTGGGCCGCAGCGAAAAGCACAGACAGCCGTGAATCCGAGCCCAGCGCTGCCGACAACATTTTACCACGCAGAGACTCAGCATCGCTAAAGGCGATTATATCATGTTTCTCTTGGTACCAAATTGCTTGAAAAACGGCCCAAACTCCGTCGGATCCATGCTTGTCAGATAGTATATCGCATACAGCCTCCCACGAGGCGGCATCGTAGGGCTGGATTTCAACCTCTGCATCTTGAAGACTCTTGTTGATTCTTGCTGCGAGGGCTTCGTCCGATGATAAGAGGCCCGATGATGCATCATGTCGCTGCCGCGCCTGCCCTAGACTCCCGTATTTTCTCCATCTTGATGGCTGCAGCAAGGAACTCGGATTCCCAGCAGAGAGTGCTCGCCATTGATTCCAACCAGAGCTTCCAAGGATAAATCTAGGAGCTTGATGAAGAATACGTCCCTTTCTTGGAGTAATAGATGGGCGAGCTAGGGCAGTGAAGTGCTGGGAATAGTGTCGTAGCCTTGTGGACGGCGCATGCGAAAGATTGGGAGGGAATCGAGTCGATGATGGCCGATTCTGTGTAAATTTTACGGCTCCTCGCATTCCTGGGATTGTCTCCAGCCAGCCGCCAACTTCTGAGGCATATCACCGCATTCAGCCGTTCAACTGTGACGTATCGTCGGGTGTCAAGATGCCATCAAAGACGCTGTACCGCCGCTGCAGGGCTCGAGATGGCAAGGCTTCACTTTTTACTCTACTAGGCCGTGATATTCGCACCAGCGCTTGTAATTGGCGGTTCCCCGAGCTATAACCTTGAAGGTACGTACCTCAGCCCATCCCACTTCCACTTTGTGCGTTGCAGATGGTCCGGTTGCTGAGTCATCCAACTACCCACTTTTGAGCTAGAATATGGCCTCATTTCTCTAACCAAGGCTTCTTCTGACATCCCGACTACAAGATCACTCCACCACGAAGCACTTTTCAAACCGAAGACGTCCACGCATCTTCATTTTCAACCGCCAAAATGGGGTAAGCTCCTCCCGCCGACCGACGCATGCGAAAGCGCCCAATTGCTGCTCTGCCTGCCGACGGGTTCCGCAGGGTTTTCCCGATGGCTGCGCATAGCTTGGAGAGAACTCTCGACTGACGCCGTGCCATAGTATGATCGACGCCAAGAACAGGGTGACGGAGAACCAGCGCTTCTACCAGGCTGCGTACAAGGCTCACACCCGCCTGTGGAAGATTGTACGCCCGAATTAGCGATCACGAACCTCGAGCTGAGCTATACTAACGCAGGCGACAGAACCCCCGAAGCAACTGGTACATGGCTCCCTACCTCGTCGCCCTCTGGGGAGGTTTCGGAGGTGAGTTGATTGATCAAATGGACCACAGAACGCAAAGCTAAAAGAGTCATAGCTACCCTCTACGCTGCCAGCCGAAAGGTTGCCGGCCACAACACCTGGTTCAGCAAGGATTAAAGTACCGGTATCTATGGGACGAGCCAATTGAGTTGCCCCAACTTGCGTCAAACGCAAGATTGGGGGCATGTATGAGTCTAAAGTCTTATAGACAGTAAATATAGGATTTGTCAGTCCGTTTCATATGTCTCGCCGTATTGGTTGGATCACCCATGTTGCTGTTCGCGTTCGTCTAACGTGTGTTTATTCATGTTTTTCTTTTCCTTGTTCAATTATGCGTAGCCAGTAATTCATTGTGCCACTCCGATTCTTTCGTGGTAGAGAAAAAACGCAAATCAAATGTACCGCATGTCAGATTTCCGGCCCTCCGTTGCCAAGGCACTGCAATGCCACTATATTGGTTGTAAAGCTCAGTCCACCGGGTATTAGTAGCCCGTTGCACCAGGAGCCTTCTCGTCTTTGCGCAGGCTCACCAGCATTTCACGGAAACGCTCTTTGCCAGATCCGGCGGCTCCGCCCTTGGCCCCCTTTCCGCTGACGTCCACGAGCTTAGCGATGCGGTCCCAGCTTGTGCCACCAGAAACCGTATCCTCCCTGCTGGCAAGGAATTCCTCCGCCTCTTTGCGTGTCTGCGCAATGCCCTTCTCTTTCTTGGAGTTGTAGTTGTCATAGAAGTCATCGATGTTTCGTTGAGCCTCCTGTATCGTTTCCTCTCGCTGAGCGGCGAATTGCTCGGATCTCTTTGCAATCTGCGCATCGCGGGCCTCGCGCCACTGCTTGATGACTTCCGGCTCCTCCTCATCGACAGCGTATGACTGGTAGCCCGAGTTGTAGCTTACGGACGGGCCGGTCATGATGTTTCCATCCACTCCAGCCAAGCCCTGAATGACGACCCTTGTTAGCGTCTCGGAATTCGTTGGGACGTTCGACGTATACACACAGCAGTTGGACTGGCAAGGTCTGGAAATTGGGACTCAAAGGTCGATGCCGCGGCGTTGCTCTCGCCCAGGAGATCTCCACCAGCATCAGCCAAAGCGTTTGCGTCATCACTTGTCGTGAACTGGTTCGCATCATCGCCAAGGAGCGCCTTTTCTCTGGCGAGAAAGTCTTCAGCAGTAGGCTCGTCGGAAACTTCCTTGATATCGGTTTGCGCTGACAGACAGTGGTTAACTTGGATCAAGGTTGGTTGTGTCCGCTCAGGAGCTTACCTCCGGAATCGAAGTCCTCGAGCGAGGGGAATCGGTCAGCCATGGTGAATTATCGTAGAAGAAACTGTAATCGTAGAAAAAGAAGATCGTGGCCAGAGCACAGCGCGAATGGCAAATCCAGACAAAGGAGTGTGTAAGGTTGGTCTTGCTCAGCTTGCGCAACGAGGTCGCTAGCAGTGACCATCTGTTCCCTGTTGTCCCTGGTTACTGCTACCATGTTCTGCCGGGCGGTGAGGCAACGTGAGACGCAGCTCTGCGCTAAAATATTGCATAATGCGGTACAGGCCCGCTAGCATTTGCACTTATCCGGTCTTTCGATGGACCTACCAGGTATCTCCCAAGCCTCCAGCTCTCGTCAAAGTTTCTTCCTTGATGTTGGATGCTATTAGTTGATACTCCTTTGCCGACGACCGTTTTTGGTTTTTCCTTGCCTCCTCTGTGTTGGGCTGTTGATTTGGCAGGCAACACTTTGTCTCCTGACTTGGGCCTGATCTGCCTCAATTGCACTTCCACTAGCTGATCGCAAGCTTGCAGCTGGAGCTCCAAGGCCAAGATCCACTGCTTGCTGTAGACCTTTTCCATCGCGTCGCAAGGCCAATCTACTCCAATAAGGCACGTCGCCCGTAGAATCAAGCGGTGGAACGCCGTGTGTGCATTTGTCTCAGCTTCATACGCCAGCTGCAATCAAGGGCCAAGCATCGTAATAATGGCGTACAACGACGATTCGGTGCTGGCGCGTCTGTCAGCGTTGAATGAGAGCCATGACAGCATTGCAACAGCAGCCCAATGGATAATGTTTCATAGGTAAGCAACCACTATTGAAGATGAGCAACTCTACTTTGAATGTGACAGAGGTACTGATCAAGCCAATATTTTCAGACGGCACGCAGATCGCACCGTGGCGCTCTGGATGCAGCGACTGAAAGATTCATCTAGCACGAAACGACTCAGCCTGGTTTACCTTGCGAACGGTATGCATTCCACAGCCATTATATACGCCCTTGCCCTTTCAATAAGGATATACAGCATGTTCACGAAACGACGAATGCTAACACTTTGTGGAAAGAGGTTGCGCAGCAGTCTAGAATCCGTCATAAGGAGGACTTTATCATCGCCTTCTCCCCGGTTATAGCAGAAGCAGCCGCAGTAGCCTACAAAGGAGCGCCAGCTGAGATCCAGGGCAAACTGCGACGTGTCATTGATGTCTGGAAAGACAGAGCTATTTTCGAGGCACCGATTCAGGCTGCTATAGAGTCGCGTCTAAATGGTATGTGTCTCTGCAGTTTCTTTTCGGTTATGAATGGATGCTAATTTCGGAAACAGAGTTGGATAAAGCTCGCGGATCCGTTAAGCCCGGATTCGGAGGTTCCCCATTTGGATCATCTGCTGCTGCCTCTGTGCCTTCAGAATTCACGCCCCTTGTGTCTGCTCATCAGACGGTCACCAAGCTAAGCGTGCCATTAAAGACGACCATCGCTTCCGCAAACCAAGAGTACGAAAAGCAAGTCGATCCCACAGTACCCGCCCCGTCAGCGCCTGTCTACGCGGCTCGCCTCAATGGGTTGCTCAAGACACTTGCAAGCGCTGAGAGCGCGGTAGCTGAGTGCGTCAAGGCCCGAGAGAGTTTAATCTCGGGATTGGAAAAGATGCTAGACTCAAACAGAGCGGCTTTGGAAAATGAAAAGAATGCAGCTTCCGAGCTGTCGGGCCGCAAACGAGAGATTGAAGATAAGAAGCAGCAGGTTGAGGTGGCAATCATGAGAGCACTCGGACCTGCGGATAGCAACGGAGCACATGCGGAAGGGGAATCCGGGGGCCCTCCTGCTGAGCTTGATCGACCAGAGATGGAGGCTCTGACACCGCCAGGCATGGACGATGACTTTGAGGACACTAGACCAGAGAGCATCGACTATGGCGAAGACGAAGATGTCAAACCCTCGGAGGACGTCCCAGCAGCTGAACCTTCCTCCGCCAAGGCCGCAACATACACTCAGTCGCTCCCCATATCAACTAACGGGTCCAATAAAAGGCGACGAGTGGACGACGGCGACTTTCCTGACCTCGGAAACGATGGCGAAATAGATGCCGAGGTTGCAGATATGCTGAAGGAAGGCGGTGACATTTGATTTGGTTCAGGATTCCGGGGGGGGCTTGTTGGGTTGCTTCTTCGAGATGGAAACTGACTATACGGAACGAGCTATATCCTGGCCTTTGGGTAGTAGTGGTTTGGCTTTATACGGCGTATGCTTCCAGTTGTATTTTCATTGTCAGCATAGGATTTGAGTTTGTTAGGGTTGTGTATGGAATGTACGATTGCAGGGCCTTTCAATACTAGGGACGTGACTGGAGGCAGTACACAGTTCAGTTCAATTCAAAGCATCATACCTATCTAGTAGTAGTACCTTGGTGGGAAGGTTGTGATTGTAGATATAAGATATAAGCACCTCAATTCAGGTTGCTTTCAAAGGCTCCTTGTATCAAGTGCTTCGGGACTCGGACCTTGGAGCTCGGCGCCATGCCCGTACGGAGTCCGGAGCTCAAGCAAATCCACGTTAGGCCGACCTTCGGCCGAGCTATGTCCACTAAGGTAGTAGCGCTTTAGAGTGCCGCCTTGCGCATGCAGCAGCTTTCAGCGCTTTCAGCTGTAAATGCCGCGACTATGACGGAACCTCCTAGTTCAGCAGTGTGCTAGGTAATTGGAAATCTTTTTCCCGTCCGCCTCTTCTTCCCTTCTCTCCTCTACAACGTTGCCGGATCACATCACCGCCTTCAGCACCGACCACGGCTTTTCTTTCCGACCGGCTCCCAGCAATTCGATGCTGAACCGCTGGGCGTCCCCTCGGTTATCATGAATGCCGGGGCGCTGCGACGAGCGCTGCCTGCCAGGCTAGCAGCCAGCAGCTCGCAAGAATCTGCAGCCTCGAGTCGAGCTCTGTCGCAACACTTCCCGAAGCCCGAATCTCTGCTGCTGCAGCCGCATTTCCTTCGTCCGTCGATTACTGGTTCGCGCAATCTGCCCTCTTTCACCCCTGCCGGCTTCCATACGCTGGCAGGGTCTCTACGTCTATCTCAGGTACAACAATCTCAGTCTCTATCGCATTCGGCCATTGGAGGCCCGTCACCACCGGGCCATGGACGCATACTGCAACTAGCTCGCCAATTCTCCAGCACTGGTTCCGCTGCGCGGGAAATCCAATCAAATACCGGAAATGCGACTCGGCAAACGCTGGAGCCTACAAAGCAGGCAAAGGAAACGGATGAGGACGAGGCCAACCAGGAATTTCAGAAAAGCGAACGGGCAGCCAATGCGGCGCAAGTCAATCTATCTGCTAGGTTATCTAAAGAGGGCACGCCCAAATCGAAGGCCGGATTTAATGAAATATGGAGGTTGCTCTCGATTGCCAAGCCCGAAGCTCGGTGGCTGGGCCTGGCTTTCTTCTTCCTTATGATCTCTTCTGGCGTTACCATGTTGATTCCGTTTTCCGTTGGTCGCATCTTGGATATCTCGACAAAAGGCAACATCGATGATGTTAACATCCTTGGTCTCTCCTTGAACCAGTTTTTCATGGCCCTTGGTGGCGTTCTCACACTTGGAGCCATGACCAGCTTTGGACGAGTCATTCTGCTGCGTATCATCGGAGAGAGAGTCGTCGCCAGATTACGATCCCAGCTTTACAGGAAAACTTACGTTCAAGACGCTGAATTTTTCGATGCCAATCGAGTTGGTGATCTCATCTCACGACTTGGTTCCGATTCCGTCATTGTTGGCAAATCAATTACCTCCAACTTGAGCGATGGACTTCGAGCAGTTTTCAGTGGTGGTGCTGGATTCGCAATCATGATCTGGACGAGTGCCAAGCTTACCGGCATCTTGTGCCTCATGTTCCCACCCATTGCTATTGGCGCCTTCTTTTACGGACGAGCGATTCGAAATGTGAGCAGGTCGATACAGAAAAATCTCGGTACCTTGACAAAGATTGCGGAAGAACGACTTGGAAATATCAAGACGAGCCAGGCATTTGTTGGAGAGGTTCAAGAAGTCGGGCGATACAACAGACAGGTCCGCAAGATCTTTGCTCTTGGCAAAAAGGAGTCCCTCATTGCTGCAACCTTCTTCGCCTCAACGGGTTGGGCTGGTAACATGACGATTCTGGCCATGTTAGTTGTCGGTGGGAATCTGGTGAGGTCCGGTGCCCTATCCCTGGGAGATTTGACCTCTTTCATGATGTACACTGCATTTGCGGGCTCCAGTCTTTTTGGTCTCTCGGGATTCTACTCAGAGCTCATGAAGGGCGTTGGTGCCGCAAGTCGATTGTTCGAATTACAGGATCGGAAACCCAGCATTCACCAGACAGTCGGATCTCCCGTCAAGTCAGCTCAGGGCACCATTCGATTTTCCGACGTTCATTTTGCCTACCCAACCAGGCCCGCAGTGAAGATTTTCAACGGCTTGGATTTTGAAATTGCGTCTGGTAGCAATGTCTGCGTCGTTGGGCCATCAGGAGGCGGCAAATCGACCGTTGCGTCGTTGCTCTTGCGATTCTACAACCCTACATCCGGATCTATTACCATCAATGGTGTCGACATCTCAGGAATGAATATCAAGTCCCTGAGACGGCGCATTGGTGTTGTGTCTCAAGAGCCCGTACTGTTCTCAGGCACCATTGCTGAGAATATCGCTTATGGCAAGCCACATGCAAGTCGTGCGGAAATTATTTCGGCAGCCAGGAGAGCAAACTGCACATTTATCAGTGATCTGCCTGAAGGCCTTGAAACACAGGTCGGCGCCCGAGGATCCCAACTTTCCGGTGGTCAAAAGCAGCGCATTGCCATTGCTAGAGCACTGCTCAAGGACCCTGATATTTTGATTCTCGACGAGGCCACTTCAGCTTTGGATGCAGAGTCAGAGACATTGGTAAATGAAGCGCTTGCGGGGCTGCTCCGTGGACACAACACCACCATATCCATTGCGCACCGACTGTCTACGATCAAGAGGTCCGACCTCATCATTGTGTTGAACAAGGATGGAAAGGTGGCTGAAATTGGCAGCTATGTCAAGCTTGCTGCTGACAGAGAAAGCGCCTTCAGCAAACTGATGGAGTGGCAGATGAGCGGTGGCGAGATCCCGGAGAAGCGGCCATCCACAGAGGCCACTTCCCACATTACAGAATTTGAAGAGATTGAGGATGATCTCGCCAGAGATGAAGACCAGGAGAGATTCGTGGACGAAGGTGAAGAGGCGAACAGAGAAAAGGCTGCTCTGCCATCACAAGATAAAGGAAGAAGCCCTTGAGCGCATACACGATTGATGTTTAAAGGAAGGAAAAAGAAGAAGAAAAAACACGCATATACACGTCAAAGAGGGGGAGGGATGATTGTTGATTGATAAATTTTGTAAATTATTTTCGGCAAGGTTGGTGTATGGAGCAAAACTAACATAACGGTTTTGTACATAGAGGTCAGCATGCATGCCCCTGGGATGGCGGCATCCATAAGTACTAGGTATGGATCTTGTAGTAATAACTCCGCTCAAACTCGTGCCTCGGAGGACGATGTCTTGAGGATAGCAGGCTGTGGAACTTGTATTATATCTAAGGAGGGCATAAACGAGAGTTGAGAGGGTATGGGTTTTCATCTTTGGCTATGTGCTTGCTATGTCGCTTATATTGAGGATGGAATTATATAGGACATGGCCTCAGAGTGCTTCAATTGCTCCTTTCCGCTCTTACCCCCCATTTATTCACAATCACCCGATAGAATAGCTTCAATTAAAGAGCTGGTCTTTATACGGGTATATACGGAATACTCAACTCACAAGAAGTCCTGGAGATTATATCCATCAGATTGCTGTAGCAGGGTAAGATGAAATCCCCGACGTCAATGGCTTCTACCGAGGAAGCTCGGGCTGGGATCTACCCGGGCCCCACTGATGAGACCCGTGGACCGCTAATTGGATACAGGTACCCTTGCAATAGGCACTAGAGCTGCCATAGGGGCTGTACTCCAGCGCGTCTCATTAATGCTGTGACAGCTCAGCTTGCGATCCGTCTTCGTTCTGCATCTGTTGGTTTTGAGAGCGAGCCCTGTAACCCCCAGCTGTTTTAATATCAGAGAAATATCGTTCAAATCAGCCATGGCAACTACTGAAGGGACATTCAAGGCGGGCGATGCAAGCCTCTACACCAAGACGTGGACGGTTCGTTCTCCCTTTTACGTCAAACTAATTTCACATGTGAATGCTTGCCTCAATGCTAATGCCGTCCCCAGCCGACGGGTCCTGTCATCGCCAAGCTCATCTTCGTCCACGGCTTCAGCGAGCACATCAACCGCTACAACGACTTCTTCCCCAAGCTCGCCGAGCACGGCATCCAGGTGTTTTCCTGGGACCAGCGCGGCTGGGGCCGCAGCGTGAATCGGCCCGCGGAGAAGGGTCTCACCGGCCCAACCGCGCAGGTCGTGGCCGACATCGTCGCCTTCATCCAGGAGAAGCTGCCGTCCGACGTGCCGGTGTTTGTCATGGGCCACTCCATGGGTGGCGGCGAGGTGCTCACGCTGGCGGGCGATGCGAAGCACCGGCAGCTGGTGGCTCAGATCCGGGGCTGGATCCTCGAGGCTCCCTTCATCGGCTTCTCCAAGGGCGAGGAGCCCAGCGTGGTCAAGGTTGTTCTGGGGAGGTTGGTCGGGCGATTGCTGCCGCGGCATCAGCTCAAGCATGTGGTTCCGCCGGAGCACCTGAGTCGTGATCCGGAAGTCGTCGAGTCCATCCGGAACGATGAGCTGTGCCACAACACCGGCACGCTGGAGGGCCTGGCGTCGCTGCTGGATCGTACAGCGTTGCTTTCATCTGGGGGGGTGAAGCTGGGCGGTGATGTGAAATCCATCTTACTGACTCACGGCACAAACGACATGACGTGCAGCTATGATGCGGCTGTCAAGTTTGTCAATGAGCAGGCGGCGGTTGAGGACAGGGAGACCAAGTCGTATGAAGGCGCATATCACCAGCTTCACGCGGATCACTGCAAGGACGAGTACACAAAGGACGTTATTGATTGGATCCTGAAGCGATCTAAAATCGAACCGAAGCTGTAAGGGGGTTCATCGGCTAGTTTGTTGTTTTGAGGCTTGCATAATGGCGTTTTCTCCCCTTTTCTTTTATTCTTTTTAGGATAGTTGATCAACTTTGGCTGCTTACACTGAGATGCAGCCAACTGTCCGTACATGTGGTCTACCCCCTTACATATAATAATCTAACCTCTCGAGGTATTAATGCAGCTTATGTTCCCGTCCTTTTTTTCAACGATTCATGCAAGATAGCAGTAGCGGTAGCTAACCATATTGATATGTGTGATACCGGCTCTGCAGCAAATGGGCTGATACGCAGGCGTGGGTCGGCGAATTTGAGCCGCCGCTGAGGAACCTGGATGGTTCCGGAGTCGCCCGAAGAGCCGCTGCCAGAATTTGATCGAGATTCCATTTAAGATCTAGATGCTCCCGCTGCACTTGTGCATGTTATTTTTAAACCATCGATCGTATTACTTTATATTGAACGACCCTGGTTTTTTGCGCGTTCTGCTTCGCTGTATTGCGAGTTGGAGTTTAACTTGCCTGCCTGTTTTCAACCTACTTACAGGCACTTCACTTGGCTTATGAGCTTAGTAATATGCCGTCAACGAGCAGGTACTCCGTATAAAGCACACACAATGGCGACCACGTTGGTTGATCCGTTCGCGTCATGGGCTGTTGGTGAGAGAGAACAAAGGAGAGAAGCAATTCCAGAGGCGCTTTCCTACAGTCGGCATTATGTTCCGTCCCGCATAAGCTCAACCAACCCCTTACTTTGATTTATTTTTCCCCATCAAAACTCAACCCCATACTTCGAGGGAGCATCAATCAACCGCTATAATGCAGTAACTCGACCATCTTGTTCGTTTTATTACCCTCAACGTATCTCCTTTCTTGGCCCGAAGCCCCCACGCCCACCGATCCCGCCACAGCTTGCGTCCCTTTATTTGCGAGCTCTCCACAGCAGCTATCGGCCCGTATCGTCAAATTTCTACTCTGAGCCCCTGGCATCAATCAAGCTTACTTTATCTCGATCTGGCTTGCCTTTTCATCATCAAAGCTCAAGGGCCATCGATCCTCTTGTCGTAGCGTCTTGGACATTCGCCTGTCCGTGATCAGCATTGATCTGTTGAGCCTTGAAGATCCCTGGTCAGCCAAGACTTTCTACGAGGCCTCCTTGCGTGGCGAAGCGAAACCCCCCACGCCGAACTCGCGTCTCCTTCGGACGTACCGGTGAATTGGGATAATACTTAACACGCCGGAATATTGGGATCCAGCGACTCTTGATTGTCTTCTCCAGGCTTTCGGTGGCAATTGAACAACGGCATCGCCCGATTCATCATCCCTTGAATCGTTCACCATGACGCCCGATGCAAGCAACACCATCACTCACCACCCCAACGTCTTCAACCTCCAGCGCCTCCAGCCACCATCCTCCAGCCGCAGCAGCTCGAAATCGCCTGCTGTTCATGATGCTTCCAGCACAGGCGTCGAGGCCGTTGAGGTGGCCGATCACGATGCAGTAGAGCGCCACCACTTCACAAGCGCAGACGTAGAGAGGCAGTCCACCGCGGGTCGCAGCTCTCGCGTTCCGCGTCTGTCGGCCGAGAGCGATCCTTACGGGTTGTCCTTTTCTTACAAAACCGATTCAGACCTCGAGCAGATCAAGGCCAATTCATCTCGTAAGAGGGACGCTGCCAACGGGGCCAAGAAGTACGCACCCAAAAGCGACCACCGCAAACTCCGCGGCTTCTACGAAAACCAAAATGCCACCATCGAACGGATGCTCAAGTCGGTTGAGGACCACCGAGAGGAAGCCCGCATCGAGCAGGGAGAAGACAAGCTCAAGTTCAAGATTGCCATCTATGGCTCGCTCGCAGCCAACATTGTCCTTACCGCGCTTCAGCTCTACGCCGCCATTACGTCTGGCTCTCTGTCCCTCTTCACAACCATGGCCGATGCTATTTTTGACCCGCTCAGTACCCTCGCTCTGATTCTGTCGAACCGCGCCATTCGTAGTGTCGATCCGCGACGCTTCCCTGCCGGCAAGGCACGGCTCGAGACAGTGGGCAACATTGTCTTCTGCTTCCTCATGAGCTCTGTAGCCCTCATCATCATCGCCTTCTCAGCAAAGGAACTGGCAAGCGGTGATAGCGAGAAGAAGTTCCATCTCCCCTCGGTCATCTCCGTTTGCGCGGCGTTTGCGACCAAGTTCGCCCTCTTCTTGTATTGCTGGTCTCTCAAGGACAAATATAGCCAGGTGAACATTCTGTGGCAGGATCACCGTAACGATCTGCTCGTCAACGGCTTTGGTATCTTGACATCGGTGGGTGGTGCAAAGCTGGAGTGGTGGATTGACCCAATGGGTGCCATTCTCTTGTCTATCTTTACCTCCAGCATCTGGCTGTATACTGCATTTAACGAGTTCCTGCTGCTCGTCGGTGTTGTCGCGCCTCTAGACATGCAGCAGCTCATCACATACGTGTGCTTGACCCACTCGGAAGTCGTTGAAGGCATTGATACGGTGCGAGTCTACCACTCGGGCCCGCGGCTGATTGCTGAAGTGGACATTGTCATGGACCCGACGCGGACGCTCCAGGAGACGCACGATGTGGCCGAAGAGCTGCAGTTCAAGCTAGAGAGTTTGCCCGACGTTGAGCGGGCCTACGTTCATATTGACTACGAGACCACTCATAAGCCCGAGCACGCCTACAAGAAGGACATTTGATGTTGGTATATGAGAGATTTGGAGTCAGAGGATGCATATATTCATGCAGTCGTGCATGAGATGCATGAGAGAGGCTTTTTTCTGTTTGGTGCTTGCTCTCGCTTTGCCATTTCTGTAGTTGTTTCATTATTAAAGGAAGAGAGCAAGCAATGGAGTCATTGACGCGTTAGTATCGTATCACTTTTTGGAATATTACCATGTATTAATTTGGCATCCTAGCTCTTACAAAGAGGGGCAAAGGATGGAGGGGGCACAATTGGAATGCCCGTATAGTACAGTAGCTCGAATATATTGGCCATGCGAAGTTGGCTATAACTTTTACCTTGCAGCATTGTCAGAAATCACATGCAAAAGCCGCGTCGTTGGGAAGCATTGCTTGTCTTGCAGAAGCAACCATCCTCTCTCGTTCTCTGTGCCATTACGGTGCCAGATGGATGCTCAAGGCAGCTCTTTTGCAATTCCAAGGTGCGGGGGAACGAGCATAGTGGAGAACTACGGAGCATCTGGATCGTTGGCAAGGAGGAAGCTTCATCAAAGAGACGAAGTGGAGAGCTATTTATTCGCAAAAAGGTGGGTGTCGTTTGGGTATACTCGAAGCTGCAGCTCCCGGGCCCCATCCCTAGGGCACTTGTCGAGTACGCGTCTTCTACCAACGGAATACGGAAGCTGATGGGAGCATTCTGCCCGACAAGCAAAAACTGTTGAGACGGCTTAGGTATCAATTGGCGTCCAGTTTCATTACCCGGATGGTCTCGCAGGCAGACGTAAACAGGCCACGGGCCAAAGGAGGGGTCAAAAGCAAAGGAAGGGGGCTGGCTGATAGTGAAAAAGGCCATTGACAGGACGGCGCCCAGATACGACGTTGGCCATGTAGGTAATAAAGTATTAACGGCCCGAACGTTGAAGAAGTTCCCAATGGCGTGAGGAGGCAAAGACAAGACAAGCTCCTCTCTTCGCCGGTGCAGCCTCGCAGTACATCGGAAATGGGCCCCGTTGGCCGGGCTGGCTAATCAGGACGGCGGGAAGGCAAGCATGTCCTGTCCTGTACGTGATGAGGAGCGGCCGCGGCCGAATTGCGCGCATTTGCATGGAACTGATAACCAGTTTTGCTGCGAGTGAGCCCGACGGATTGCGCGCGTTGGGCCTCGATTTCTATTTATCTGCAAAGCAAACCGAGAGGCAGAGAAGCACTGATTCCCAACTGCGGAGCCCTTTCTGCTGCTAACTCGAGGGGAGGATCCACGAAGGGGGGCAGGACAGAGAGAGAGTAGCCAAACGAAGAGCGTTTTTTTTCTCCCTCTCTTCTTCCACTTTCCCTCTTCCTTGTTCATGCGAGGCCAGATGCGAGCCTGCATGCGCGGCAAGTGGTGAGAGAAATAAAAATTTTCAGCGTTGGGGGACCATTGGCCTATGGCGAGGCCGGGATGTGCATAAAAGGTGACGCATTGGAAGCTTGGGTGCTAGTTTCGTATGTAAATTGGCTTCCGTCGTGGTGGCGCTGCCCGTATCTCTAATCAGGGACAATCTGGACGTTCCGGTGTTTTTGCTGGCTCCGGGGTTTGCCTTGGTTAGGCATCTACTACCACCCTTGGTGCTGATCTTGGTTTTGTTTCTTATCCAAACGGGGCCGCTATTGATTCATTAGCCTTGAATGAGTTTGCTGACCGCTTCGATGTTTTTTATCGGGAATGGATTCGATAGAGAAAAGACGAGGTCGGTATGAGGATGGAAGAGAAGCGAGTATCACAGCACGTGGTTGGTTGGCTGAGACGAGCTGGAGGGGTTTTGGAGGGGTTTCCTTGGAGGGGCAGTTTTTGTCTTCCATCAATGGATCCTTGGAGGGGCACTGCACTGCACTGCACTGCATAGAGGGGTTTTGATGTACATACATACACATACATGATACAGCAGACAGACATGATGGGTGGCGGCGTGCATGACATTTGCCTGATGTGCGCCGCATCGTGTCTGCATCTGCATGCTGGTTCTGGTTCGCTTGCACGCCATGCTGCACGCCGGCCGCCATCAGCCAGAGCTGGGCCCGGGTAAGGTCCTTAGGCCCCGTATTAGCCCGATGGCCAGCGGGTGCCACAGGGAACGAACTAAAACTGATAGCAGCTTGAAGTTGACAGGACAGGGCAACGGGACAGCTCTGGACTGGACAGTCACTCAATTGAGGTTACTGTACTGCGCCCAAGCTTGGGGGTACATCGTCGATCCATGACAGCAAGCGTGGAAAGCCTCGATCCATCGACACGAACAAGTAGCGCCAGCCCAATGGCTAGTACCTCGACGAACGCCACCCATCTTCCATCTATTCCTCTTTTTGCCATTGGATGGACGCATGTACTGTACTGTACCGGGCAAGCTCCGTCTAGTACCCAATTCCAACCTCCATCACCATAAAGTTGCCTCCCAACTCTTTTTTCTTTATTTCTACCGCGCCCCCGTCCCGCTCCAGAAGCTGTTTTCGCATTCCCCTCTGCTTTTCTTCCTCCGTAAAGCTCGCTCGTCGTCTTGTTTTTTGTGAGCCTGTTTTGCCAGACGCCGCGTTTTAATCCCTCTCTTGCTGCCTTTTCCAAGCTGTCACTAGCTCCACATATACGCAATCATGGCTGATCCAAGCTGGGGCGAGCATGCCTATGCTACGGTTCGTGCTCCTGGCTGGTCCAGATGATCAAAGGATAGCAAGCTAATGTTGTCGCCCATGGCCTACAGCTTCTGTTGAACGATGCCTATCTTCCTGGTACGTTGGCTCTGGTGGAAGCTCTCGCAATGCTGTTGCTAACTGAATCTCTCTAGGTGCTCTTGTTCTTGCCCACTCTCTGCGCGATGCCGGCACCTCCAAGAAGCTCGCGGTCCTGGTTACGCTCGACGGCGTGACTGCTGATGCCATTGTTCAGCTCAAGGTATGTTGGTCGAAACGAGAAGCCCCATCTCTACATTGTGTAGAGATGTATGCAATGATATGCATACCTCCATGCATGCAAACATACGCACATTCATACAAGACGATCCCTCTGCTGACTTGTTCGCCTCTCTCCTCTTTGTGCGGGAATTAGACCGTCTACGACTACGTCTTGCCTGTGCCTCGAATCCGCAATGACAAGCCTGCCAACCTCTACCTCATGAACCGTGCCGACCTGCACTCTGCCTTCACCAAGATCAACCTGTGGAAGCAGACGCAGTTCTCCCGAATTGTCTACATTGACGCCGATGTCGTCGCCTACCGAGCTCCCGATGAGCTCTTCGACCTCCCACACGCCTTTGCGGCCTCCCCTGATATCGGTTGGCCCGACATCTTCAACACCGGTGTCATGGCCTTGACGCCCAACAACGGTGATTACCACGCCATGGTTGGCCTGGCCGATAGGGGCATCTCCTTCGACGGTGCCGATCAGGGTCTCCTCAACACCTACTTCAAGAACAACTTCCACCGCCTGCCCTTTACTTACAACGTCACCCCCTCTGCACACTACCAATACCTCCCCGCTTACCGCCACTTCCAGTCCAGCATCAACATGGTTCACTTCATTGGACCTGACAAGCCATGGAAGTCTGGCCGCAATGCTTCATACGGAAGCTCTGCTTACGACGAAATGGTTGGCAGATGGTGGGCAGTCTATGATCGCCACTACCGCGAGAAGGTGAGTTTCCAGCAAATACAATGCTTACGACTACGAACAAGTGAAGTAGCTAACGCGCAATTTCAGGAGATTTCTCAGCTTGCCAACGGCAGTGGAAACTACAACCAAGCTTACGAGTCTCAAAAGTAAGGCCGTGATCTATATCCAACATGTTAACATGATAAGTGCACAGAGCTAACTCGGTTCAATTTAGGAACGCCTCTTTGGCCGACACAAAGTTCGACACACCCCAAGGAGGAAACTTCCAGCAGACGCCCCGCCAGATCTTCCCGTGGGAGGCCAACCAGCCCAAGGCTACGAGATCTTTCTACGGCGACGAACCGGAGCTGCAGCCTCAGGGTGCCTCCCGCTCGGGACCTACTGCTGCCAAGTCAACTGGTCGTTCATCGGTGACCAAGTCGCCTCCTAAATCACCCGTGTCAAAGGCGTCGGACAACAAGAGCGAGGCCGGAACAGCATCCTGGACAACATACTCGCGTGGTAATGCCTGGGACGAGGTTCCCGGCATCTCCAAGTATGCGGACGCCGTCGAGAAGCGCCACCGATCAAGTAGCCGGGGCAAGGAAGGAGAGGAGAATGACGACGAAGATGATGAGCAGGAAGAGATCCAGCGTCCCTTCAAGGTTACTGACTTCCCCACTGAGGCGGAGCGGCCCAGCCTGCCGGTCACACCGGCGCCAGTTCCCCGGGGACGCGATGCCGCTGGCAAAGCGCT
>PNRQ01000306.1:0-36632 GCA_003439915.1 Trichoderma atrobrunneum | reverse complement strand
AAAATTATAATTTTTTTATTTTTAAACCTAAAGGGGTTACTTTTTTTAAAGTTAAAAAACTATTATAAATCTAAAGGTAATAAAATTTATTTTATTTTAATTATCTAAAGGTTTTATAAATATTTTTATTTTTTAAAGTCCTTAGATAAAACTATAAATAAAAAATTATAGTTATTTTATTTAATAACTAGTTAAATAAGTAAAAGTTTTTTAATAGTTAGGTACCTAAAAGGTAAGGTACCTGTAGGTATAGGAGGGAAGCTTAATCTTTAAGGATATATGAAAGTAGTGAGTATATTGAAACAATCGCAATCTCTTGCTGCGGAACGTGGATAGCTGCTGGGCATTTAGTGGCCTCTATAGTTATATGGGAAACTTATTCCGGAAAAAAAATTCGGGTTTTAGATGCGGGTCAAGACGCCCATGAACTCAATGACGATCATTCAGGTAAAACACTTATAGCTTTTTCTCCTTGGAATGGAGAGGAGCTAGTATTAAGCTGTTGTGAACGTCAAGTTCATTTTCAATTAATCGTTTGGGATGTTACAACGGGTACAGCGTCGCGACAACTTCGAATCGAAGGCTGGGTGGCATCAATGTCATACTTGATGTCAGCACGTAACTTACTTGGCTTTCTCTCCTACACCGGTGAAATAGACGAATTCGGGTTTTCTCTGAGGGTCAGTCGAATGCTCATTGCTTCAATCTGGAACACCAAGACAGGCCAAATGGTTCAAAGGATTCAATTGCAGGAACCAAGCCCGAGTGCATGGCTTTCCACATTCTTACCCACCGGCGACAATAAAGTAGCACGATGTGGAGGCTCTGGCATCGAAATCATCAATATTGATAATGACAGTACCGTCCATGTTCTTCTGGATAAAACCAGCGCCATCAGAAAGATGAAATTTTCTCCGGACGGTTCCTTTTTGGCCCTTGGTAAATGGATTGGCAATGATCCACAATCAGATACATCATCATCACCAACACATTCGTCCGCTGCTGTACTGTCAGATACGTCGTCAGGTGAGATTATATGGTCGTTTCCAACTGAGTACGCCATTTATGACATCACTTTCTCGCCCGATGGGAAACTGCTGGCGATTGCTACTTTCAAAGGAATTGAGCTTTTAAGCACAGTTTCTGGCAAATGCTTGTGGAGCATCTTAATGAGTAGCGACCAATTAGCCTTTTCTTCTGATGGAAGCAAGATCTTCAACGCTCATGGGTATGTGGTCAATGTTCTAGACATAAGTCAAGACAGCTTCATCGGGACCAAGTCAGATGATAACGCTCTTGAAAACAATGCCATCGATATTAAACGCAGCATTTACCTATCGCCTAACGGGAGACTTGTCGCATCAGAATTCTCAAGCAGAGCATTTATAGAAATTATGGAAATTGGTCCAGCAAACTCCACTCGCTTCATAGTAAAACCCGATCTAATTCAGAAAGAATTACTCTGGCTTTATTTCTCCCCCGACTCAAAAAACTGGTCGCGACCTCGACGGATATTCTCATACTATGGGACATTTCCCCTGAGCCTGCAGAAATTATCTTCCTGTGCAAAAACGCTTCAGAGGCTTTTCCTCGAATGACCGGGTCACGTTTTCATTCAACAGCAAGCGCTTAGCTACCCTGTTCAGCGGCGATGATTCCTTCAACGTTCAGGTATGGGACACAGACTCGGGTAACTGCCTAATGCATTTGGAAAAAGCGAAAAAGTATTTGAGATACCCACATATTTGCTTATCGCCGGATAGCGGACGATTAGCAATCTCATACTCTGATGAAGACTTCGCAATCAGGGTCGAAATATGGGAGATTGCCTCAAATTCAGCCATCCAAGCGATAGACTTGAGCTCCCAGGATTTGCTTAGTAATTTTCAATTGTTAAATCCTGTCCCAGATTCTAAGGATTCGCTTCACGTGGAAGGCCAGGAAGATGAAGAGGCGCCGGAGCAAGCGAAAGAGGAGGTGACAAGGAACAAAAAAGGAGACGTGATTTCGCAAGTCAGAGTCGATATCGAACAGGCACAATTCATTGGGGAAAGCTTCTTAATCCTCGATTCAGATCCCATATACTACTATATGGGCAACCGCATTAGTAGTATCCGAGTTGTATTACGGACGAGAAAGGATCTAGAGCTCACCAGCAACCAGATACGTTTCAGAGAAGAAAAAATCTACGAGTTGGAGTTACATGATGCTTGGATCAAATTTAATGGAAAAAGGATTGTGTGTATTCCTCGGCAATACCGACAAGATTCTGCGCAAATTGAACGAGCCTGTGTTGTAATTTCTCACCTCAGAGGGCCCCTTTCTATTATTCGATTTTGTCACAACGAATTGGCCAAACAAATACCACCCCCACACGGATCAATTATGGAGAACAAGCCTTTGGTACCAGATACAGAGAGATTTACATATTTACAAGAGTTAGGAGACAACTGCAAAATTGTCTACTTCGACATGAAGACACCAGATGAGAAGGTAATGCACAAGATAGAGATTGTTGATGAGGTCAAAGACACATCGGAAGAAGTCGCACATGAGGAAATCATTGAGAATTACTCCTATTGGGAGTGGACAGTACTCGGCTTCTAGTGGAATATGTAGAGCCCGACAACTTAGTTAGCTGGAATCGTGATTTCTTCTTCATCTTTTTCATTTTTGCATATTCAGTTTCTAGTTCTCTTGTTTTTACAAATAAGAAGAAGATCACTACCCGTGCAATCTCCACTCCTCTACGATCTGATTGAGCACCAATTAGACAAGATATGTTCGTCTTAATATAGAAACATCTAAATTAGATGTAAGATAGTTGACAATAATAGCAAATATCACGTTATTAAAACTTCACCAACGGCATCTCACCGCACAAATAGAAAAAGGAGACCAAAAGGGGCTGACCCCGTCCCAACTCATCTCGCCTAACCAACACAGCCATATATTCATTTTACCATCATCAAACAATAAGAAATGCCGCACAAAAAGAAAACAAAACAAAACAAAACACACACAAAAATCTGACTGACTAATGCCTTCCCCCGCCTCATTCATTCATCATTCATTCACACGAGCCGCTTTTCTCCCTGGCCCCCCTCCTTCGTGATGCCAAATAACGCCGTCATTATGGATGATGCATCATTCTGCCCGAAAAAAAAAACCTTTTGAACAACTATCTTCGAAAACCAAGATATGAGTAGTGAAATGCGCGTTGAATATTAATATGTAAAGACTGTAAACCCGCCGCCCCATGTTTAACTATTAAAATTATGGACTGCGACTTGATTGCTGCTCGTCGTCGCCATCTAATAAATGTTCGTCTTCTTCGGCCACCTCGACCTTCTTCTGCTTTTTAGGCCGGAAAAACTCTCCAATCGTGTCGCTCAGACTCCGTGCTCTCCCTCTCGAGATTTTCGCGTCTGTGCTTGGCCCTGCATCTTCATGGCCCAAGGCTTGGGGAAGATTGTCGTCTGAGTAAGGAATGATGGGCTCTTCCGCGATGCGCTCGGGTATGAGGGCATCCTCGTCGTCGCTATTAAAGAATAGACTCGCTCGAATGCTAGATCGTATGCGTCGTAGAGATGATGCAGTCGCCTCTGGGCTGTCGTTTTCTCGAAGTATGACATCCTTGACTGCCGTGGTGACTGTGGAAGAGAAAGGTGAGGGAGAGATAAATGGTCGTGATCGGTGATTGGCCGATTTGGAACTATGTGCCGCCCGAGGTGTTACGGGTCGATCGGTGGAATGTGATGGAGTCACCTGAGGCTCCTTGAAAGATGAGAGAGGATGTGGTTGTACAGGCGTTGAACCCAATCCAGACCTTGTGAGGACGGATTCCGCTGATACTGTGCGGGTGCCTCGAGGGGGATCTGGGCTCACCCACAGGCCTTGCCATGGGTTATTTACAAGAACATGTGCTTCGTCGCCGCTGAGATGTGCAGGAGAGTGTGCTGATTCGAAATAATGCGTTGAGGGGGGTTCATGGGCGCCATGAGGCGAATCCGAATTGACTCTGTCGGCGAAGCTCACTCGCGACATTCTACTAGATCGGCGAGAGGGTGTTTTGGGAGTCGGCACGCTGAGGCGCCGCTGGTCATATTGTGGTTGAGGAAGTGCAGAGGATGAGGCGCTACCGTCGTGCTGCGTAAGCCCAATGGTTTCTTCGATGCCGTCCGTCTCGGAGAGCATATCCTCGTCATCATCTCTGTGTTCTCTCCCACTAGTGATGAGAAAGACGCCAAAGAATGTGAGAAGACAGCCACCAACAAACTTGGCGGCCTGCTTCTTGTTCGTCTTTTCGAAATCGCGATACAACACTGCGCTGCCGATGATGACACACAGTGTGAACATGACGAACTGAATGGGAATGACTTGCGTCGAGTCGAAGCGAGATAGAGCCTTGTTGACATAGCGAATCTGCATAATGGCAGTCGATAGTAGAATAAATATGAGGGCATATGTTACAGGCGTTGTGAAAGCCCCCACAAAGCTGGTGGAGAGCATCGATGATACACCTTTGGTGGCCAAGGCCGTATATCCACCTGCAAGGTCCGAGTCAGTATGAGATCCATGTAAGTGGTAAGTGGCAGCATGAACAACTCACCAAAGAGGCCAACAAGGCCGAGGTCAATCAGGATAGTGCGTTTGCCATATATTCTGCTAGCCCACATGAGCACGATGATGAGAAACGTCGTAACGCCAAGGTAGATTTCGAATTCCATCGTGGTAATTGCTCCCCAGACGTCGTGGGGATTCAGCTTCGTCTCCTCCTGATTCGCACTCAATACGACAGTGACAACGCCAGAAACGGCAATGACAACGCCCCAAAAATCGCGAACTCTAAACTTTTCGTGAAACATGGCGGGTGCAATGATGCAGTTGGATACCAACGCAACGACTCCGAGAGGCGAGACGATGGAGGCCGGCGCAAAGCCATACGCTAGGAAATTGCCTGCTTCTCCCAACGTTATCAAGATCTGGCCAAGCCACCAGTATGGCGATTTTAGATAGTTTGAGGATGGTTTTTGTCGGATTTGGTATCGGTATCGGAGCTTGCCGTCGTTGCGCTGGACTGAAACGAGGCCATCAGGGGCTCGTCTTCGGCGAAATCGTGCTCATCGTCCGAGGGGTCATCGTACAGCCCTCTGTCGTGGCCGTTTCCGTTTGTACTTGAACGGCCATTTTGGTAATGATCTCCTGTATCGTCGCTGATGATGGTGCCATAGACGCCGACCTGCGTGCTCCCATTGCTGCTACTGCTATGCGCTCGCTTCAAGGCTGCCCGAGCCTCTTGTTTTAGCCTCTTGCGCTCCTTGTGCAGCCGCGTGTGCGCATATCTCTGGACGTTGAGAGCAAGTGCAATCAGCACATTGCCGACAATGGCCGTGATGATGCCAATCAGGGACGACCACCGCTGCAGGGCATCTTCGTCGTCGTCTCGACCCGGGCTGTCTCCGGCTCCCAGGCTGCTTGTGCTTGTCGCTGTCGGTGCTGTGAATACGCTCGTCCACGTCGGCAGAGTCGACTCTGTGAAATCGGGTCCCATCGTCGCCGCCAAGTGAGGATGTGTCTGAGGACGAAGCAAGGCGGCAAAGGGGGGGATGAAGAAGCCAAATGACGGTAGGATCGGAGATTGGTGGAGAAACGCGAAAGCGAAACTACACTCGCCAGAAGCCGCGGCAGATTGCCTGACAAGGTATCATCGGGGCGAAGAGCAGCGACAGTCGGAAGGGACGAGGATCATGATCTTTTTAACGCAGGCTGATGCAGAGGCTGAGCTGGACATGAATGAAGCAGTTCAAAAATGCGGTCCAACAGTCACGCATCATTATTGCTGTCGCGGGCTTGGCGCCGAATTTCCGCCTACAGATGCAGATGACGGGAGGTACGTACCCCCACGCTATGTCATCACTGAAGACAAAATTTCTGAACGGTTCAAAGTACCTACTAAGACAGTAGAACAAAAGACAGCATAAAGGGAGAGAGCTTGTTAATTGATGTAAATTCACAACATAGTTATTTATATCTGTCTATGCTTAATTATTAGGTTATTTATAGGCATCTTCCTGCCTCTTTCATATTAAGCTTGTATGTTACAAAGAGTGTTTAAATGTGCTTCAATAACACCTTGAAAGCCGCCGAATGGTTACATTCTACGCAGGGCGGTGACATTGATCAAGTACAGGCAATTCAAGCACAAAGCACACGCTGCCGCACCGCCACAATCGTACCAGCCACGTCTTGAGTGCGTACATATGCACGCAATTTAATGCTGTCAGGTACTTAACATGACGGACACTCCCGTTACATCATATGCCAAAATCCAAAAGCTGGGGCTAGCTCCTCAGGTCATGAGACTTCTCGCTGTGTCTCTCGATAAGACACTGTATCATCTTCTTATCACCATCACTCAACTTCTTCTTCATCTCCCTTACCTTTGTCTGTCTCAATCCTTATCTCATCCTCATCTTTATCCCTCACAGACAAACACCATCAATGTCCTCGGAATGCCCCGCGACGGCGATCCTCTAGACGTTTTTGTTCGATTCAAGCAGCACGTGGACTCGGCCTTTCACTCCCTCCTCCAACCCCACCAGCCACAACTACCAGCAGACGCTCAATCTGATCTGTCAACCTCCAAATCACCGGATACGCCTATTTCTGACAGCTCTAACCAGCCAGCGCCCCTTGCTCCGGTCACAATGGACAGCTTAGAGTCTCGCCCACCGGCTCTAGACACCGTCTCAGTCGCATCATGGGCTTATTCGCCAGCCAATTTGCGCCACCTCAGACAACCCGTCCCGAATGACCTGCCACCACAATGCGACTCGTCCGTCTTCACATTCGAAGATGCGTTTGAGGATTTGCTCGCCGTTTCTCAGGGACAACCTCTGCCTGAAATCAAGTCTAGGTACAAGCAGAGGCTGCTGCTGCGGCAAATGTTTTCCAATGGCGAGCCTACCTGGTTCTGGCTTCGAAGGCTAGAATCTCAAGGTTTGCTTAGACGACCCACTCAGGAAGAGCTGTACTTCCAACCTCGAAACTTTGGTTTCTGGGAAGACGACGCCGAATCTGAATTCCCCAACTCAAATTGGAATGACTGGTCTAAGCTCCACGAAGAACTCGATCGGAAGGCGGCTGAAGTATGGAACAGTGTTGCTGCAAGTGAGCAGTCTAATGGCCAGAGCCAGACCAACGGCACCAGCTTCTTCGATGAAGTGCGCCAGACATTCAAACAGCTAGATGATAGTTTCCATGGCCGTAATAAGTCACACCAAGAGGACCATGGTGACCAGCACCAGAAGAGCCTGCCTGATCACTTTGATGACCTCTTCTCCTCTCTTGGCTCGACCTTTGCAGAGGGCCACAAGACGTGGGACACTTTCGTCAAGAGTATCACGGACGACAAACCCGTGTCCACTGATATCTCAACTTCTCCATCATCCAGTACAAGTGAAGAAAAGGTATATGACAATGGAAATAAGGAAGTTGTAACAAGAGAGGAAAAGGTCAACAGCTTCGGCTACTTGACTACAACGGTGACAAAGAAGACATACGATAAGAATGGTAATGAAATCGGAACGGAAACACACTTTACTATGCGTCCGGCGGATCAGACGCAGAAAAATGAGGCGGGAAGAAATAATGATACCAACGTCATCGAGCGAGCAGACAGAGATGCAGAAGAATCGCAGACGCAGGACAAGAAGTCGGGATGGTTTTGGAAATAATGGCCCTGCTTTAGTTTTCTTTCTTTTTCACACCTTCTCAGCTCAAAATTCGTAGTATATTTTCACTTGGGCGGAATCACCATTCTTGAACAAAAAGCACATAGCCTCAGCCAAATTGACATTTTTGAATCCACTACTACGTCTAAACACGAATAATCTTCAAATCCATTATAACCCGTGAAAACAGAATAACCATGTACAACAAAGAAACGAACCATGCCATTGGATATTATAAATAGACACCCAAGATTTATGCTTTTCCCCTTGATCCCGCCTTCTTCTTGCGCATCAGCCTCTTCCGCGCAATCAGCTTCTGCTGAATCGCCTCTTTTCCGTCTACCGGTTTCTTATCCTTTTCTTTCTCTCCGTCATCTTCGTTAGCCGGCTTCTTCACCTTGGGGCCCTTGTTCATGTTTCCCCTGTTCTTCTTGCCCTTTTGTTTCTTCTTTGACGCAGGGGCCTCCTCTTCGTCTTCATCCTCCTCATCCTCAGAGGCCTCAGCGCCGTCATTATCCTTTGTCTTGGGTGCCCGAGAGGCATTCTCGGCGTCTTGTCGTCGCTTCACGACCTGTGCGTTCTCAATGGCAAATTCCACAATCAAGCGCTGCTTCCTGCCATTGTTTCCGTCCAGCTCGAGACCGTTCAAGTATCTCAATCCCATCAAAGCCCAGCGGTGAGACGTGTACTCAATGAAACCGTAGCCACGGCTCTTGCCAGCTCCACTAGTTTCAGACACCTTGGATCCCTTGTTATCCTCAAACACAATCTTGGCTTGCTTGACAATACCCTTGCGCTTGAGCTTCCGGTCCTTCTCCTTGTCCTTGGCATCCTTGCCGTCTCTGGCATTCTCTTCCTTGGAAAGCGGCTGTCGGCGTCCTTCCTTGACATCCTTGGCAAAGCCGACAACGGCCTTTCTAGCCAGCTCTTTCAGATCTTTGGCACCAACATCGTTGGGGATGTTTCGAAGAGCAAGACGGGTCATGCTGATGTGCAACATGGGGTTCTTCTCCACAAGCTTCTTGCGCTGCGCCGCACTAGCCTGTCTCATCCGAACTTCAGCGTCGCTCAAGAGCCCGCGCAGCGGAGAGCCCGCGCCGAGCTGGCCTTCTGACAGGAGGTACAGGTGGCGCTTATCCTTTTGTCTTCGCTGGGCGAGTGAGTTCTCTGCCAAGTTGGCCGCCTCATTCTTGCCCACGGCTTGGGCCACCTGCAGAACTCGGCTGTCGAGTGTGTATTTACCGGTAGGATCGGCATTTTCATCTTGGAGAATAGAGTGCTTGACACCTCCCGCCGTCGGTTGTGTGCGGCGAGGAGCACCGATTAAGCAAGTCTTTGCGTCGGCCGCATCAACGAAGCAAACAAAGCCTGTGCCGGCCGGCCTTTCGGTGGCCTTATCCATGACAACTCTGGCATATCGAACACTGCCGAAGTGGCCAAAGAAAGATTTCAGCTGCTCATCTGTAGCCGTAAACGGCAGATTTCGAACGAAAACGGTGGCAGAATTGTCCGTCATCAGCTCACGCTTTGGCTTCTCGGGCTCCTTTTCCTCCTCATCCTCCTCCTCGTCCAGCAGCTTCATGTCTTCGTCATCTTCATCTTCATCCTCGTCATCTTGCTCTTCGTCTTCGTCCTCTTCGTTTTCCATGTTTCCCATGTAGTTTTTCATAAAGTTTGCAAGATCTGATTGTAGTTGGTCATCACGATTCTTGACTTCGCCATCAGCTCCAACTCCTTTATCCTTAGCAGTTGGCTTATCATCTTCATCTTCGGCCTCCTTGGCCTCCTTTCCGTCACCGTCTGTAGTTTGTTGCTTGTCCCAGGTCTGCTTATCAACGGCCCAGTCGACGGCCAAGGTTCGACCGTCAATGATTTTGCCGTTGACAGCCTCGAGGGCCTTTTCTGCGTTCGGGCGTCCCCTGAGTGTGACGAAACCGAAACCCTTGAGTTTTCCCCTGTCTTGTGGCAGATCGGCAAATTTGACTTTGCCATAGCTAATGAATAGCTTTGAAAGCTGTTCAGATGTCTTGATGCTCCACGGCAGATTTCGAATAATCAATTTGGTGGGTGGTGGCTGGTACGCTTCTCTACCCTTGCCCTGCTTCTTGCCTACATCTTCTGAATCCGGATCGTCTTTTCGCTGTCTAGGTTCCGCGACTTCGATTCGAATGCGTCGACCATCCCATTCTTTCTTGTCCAATGCCTCCTTGGCGTCCTTGGCGTCGTCGGCATCAGCAAACGAAACAAATCCAAATCCTCTTGACTCTTTCGTTTTCTGATCAACAACTACAGTAGCATGCTTGACAGGGAAGTATTGCGAGAAGAAGTCTGCAAGGCTCTCGTTCGTAACGTTGGGGGGCAATGACCGGACAAAGATGGATCGTCGATCATCAGTCTTTGCTTT
This sequence comes from Trichoderma atrobrunneum, assembly GCA_003439915.1. NCBI lineage: Eukaryota > Fungi > Ascomycota > Sordariomycetes > Hypocreales > Hypocreaceae > Trichoderma > Trichoderma atrobrunneum. The sequence continues at coordinate 26,492 of PNRQ01000306.1, read as the reverse complement.
CTTGGGAGTTCGCGAAATTCCACCGTCTGGGTCCTGTGTTTTCGCGGCAGCAGAGGTTTCACCGTCTGACCTTCTGCGCTTGCGATCATTCGTAGGGGGCGCCATGGTGTTTGTTGCTGCGAAAACAATTGCAACAATACTTTGGCCGTGATGAAAACAAAGTCTGGGACAAAGTATCTCTGCTAAGAAAAAAAATCTGGAGCTTCAGCTATCAGCAGCGTTATCTTATCGATTGACTTGTTTCGACGTTGGCGCTAGCCCAGATGTGGATGGCGGGGTACCAACACCACGTTATGCCAAAACGGGAGAATTGTTGATCGCAGTACCTGGAAGACGCGCTGGCCAAACAACACACGATCAAACATACAACTTTTGCAGATTCACGGCATCTTGCGGCTCACGCAGGATCTCCGTGACTTCAAACAACCAAAAATGCCGACAAGATCAGGGACGCGTCTGGGGAGATCGGCCAAGTCCAAAAAGACCGAGACCCCGGTAGAAATTACAGAAACACCAGCCAGTGCGCTTCGAAATCAAGTTTGCGCCATCTTTCGCGATGCGCAAAGGACCACGGCCACGCATCGAAAGCTAGCGGTCAACCTTCGAAAGATCCAGGAATCATGCTGCTACGAGCCCGTCAGTACGAAGAACCCATCTGAGGACCAATTCGACGAGAAGGCGTTCAACCACGAGTTCATTCGATGCGTGCTGCGGATTATGCCGGTGAAGAAGGCGGAAAGTGTTGGAGAGAAGCTGATCCGATTCATTGGGCTTTTCCTGCGGCATGCTTCGGATAAGGATAACGAACTTTTGGATGAGGCCGATGTCGACACGAGCTTGATGCCCGAAACCCCCAGCACACGGCTTTCTTCAGAGGTCCTCCGAACTGCGCAGTCCTTGATGCAGGCCAAGGACAAGTACGTGCGGTTTAGATCAACACAGCTTGTCTCTCACATCATCAACTCTCTTGAAGCCATCGACGACGACCTGTTTCAGAACCTCCGCAACAACCTGTTGAAACGAATTCGAGACAAGGAGGCCATGGTCCGCGTTCAGGCGGTGCTGGGCCTTGGTCGACTCGCGGGAAACCAGCCCGAAGACGACGGCAAATCAGACGACAGCGACAACCCGTCTACCGGCCTCTTGGATAAGCTCCTAGACGTGTTACAGAACGATTCAAGCGCCGATGTCCGACGATCACTTCTGGTGAACCTCCCAATCCTACCCGCTACGCTCCCATACCTCCTCGAGCGTGCCAGGGATCAGGACGCTGCCACTCGAAGGGCAGTCTACTCTCGTCTTCTGCCAGCTCTTGGAGACTTCCGTCATTTGTCGCTATCCATGAGAGAAAAGCTACTTCGATGGGGTCTTCGTGATCGAGACGACAATGTACGGAAGGCTGCAGGAAGACTTTTCCGGGAGCGCTGGATTGCAGACTGTGCCGGCGTACCACCAACAGAGGAGGCTCCACCAAACTTTGAAGGTTTGTTGGAGCTTCTGGAGCGAATCGACGTCATCAATTCTGGTGTCGAAAATGGAGTGGCCCTTGAGGCAATGAATGGATTTTGGGAGGGTCGTCCAGATTATCGCGAGGCTGTGGTCTTGGACGATCGGTTCTGGGAGACTCTGTCTGCCGAGTCTGTCTTTATGGCCAGAAGTTTCAATGATTTCTGTCGTAGCGAAGGCAATGGTCGATACGAGGCCCTGGTAGAAGAGAAGCTCCCAGAAGTCACCAAGCTGGCTTTCTTCCTGGAGCGCTATCTGAAGGTCCTGGTGGATGCCATCAAGAGAGTGGCAAACCTTGAGGAGGAAGACGATGAAGAGGATACCGTTGAACAGGAATTCATCATCGAACAGATGCTCCACATTGCGTTGACTCTTGATTACTCTGACGAGGTCGGCCGAAGGAAAATGTTTACGCTGCTTCGCCAGTCCCTAGCAATCCCAGAACTCCCAGATGAGGTAACAAAGCTTACCATGGAGGCTCTTCGGTACATCTGCGCTCCGGATGCTGCTGGAGAGCGAGAGTTCTGCAGTATTGTCCTCGAAGCCGTTGCCGATGTGCACGATACAATTGTGGATGAGGATGTCCCTGGAGAAGACGACGACAGCTTCGTCTCTGCCAAATCCGACCTTAGGAGCCGGGAAAATACTCCCGCCCCCGATTCCAAAAAGGACACTGAGCTGACTGAAGAGGAGGCTCAAGAGAAGGCAGTGAGAGAAATTATCATCAACTTGAAATGTCTTCACATTGTCCAATGCATGCTTACACACGTCACTGGAAACCTTAAGGACAATACAGACTTGGTGTCCATGTTGAACAACCTAGTAGTTCCAGCTGTACGGAGCCACGAGGCACCCGTTCGCGAAAGAGGACTTCTCTGCCTGGGACTATGCGCCCTGCTAGACCGCTCGTTGGCCGAAGAAAACCTGGGGCTCTTTATTCACTTCTTTACCAAGGGACACACAGCCTTGCAGATCACTGCCCTACATATCTTGACGGACATCTTGAACGTCCATGGATCTCAGCTGCTCGACTCGACTCCAGCTGTCATCAAGGTATACGTCAAGGCAGTCAAAGGCGGCGGCAGGTCGTCCGAGGTACAAGCCGCAGCTACTATAGCAGCATCCAAACTGCTCCTGGGCCGCGTCATTTCTGACGAAGAGGTTTGCGAAGAGCTGCTAAAGTCCCTAGTGATTGCCTACTTTGATCCCGCGTCTTCTACCAACCAGACAGTTAGACAAGCCCTCAACTACTTCTTGCCAGTGTTCTGCTTCTCTCGTTTGGAGAATCAGAATCTCATGAGAAAGGTTTCCCTGGTAGCGCTGCATTCTCTGCTCAACTTACGTGAGGGTCTGGAGGATGACGATGTGGATGTCGAAGAGGACATGGTCAGCATGACGACCATTGGTGCTTGTTTGGCTGACTGGACCGACCCGCGGAAATGCTACAGCCCAGAAATCCTTCTTGATGGGGAGAAGAAGGGTGTCAATGGTGATGTGCATCTAGACTTTGCCTGCGATATTCTAGAAAGGCTTCGTGCAAGCATTAGCAGTAAGTTTGACCCCCTGCATATCAATATTCAAATAACCTTGGCTAACAAATTTGATAGAAGCCGAAAAGAAGCTGGTTGCTGGCCTTCTCGGTAAACTCTACGTATCACCCAACTCCACCGAAGAGAAGCTCCGAGAGACCTACGAGACTATTTCTGAAGCCGTCGAGGAGGGTCTCGTCACTGACACCACCGGCCGCAATGCGCTGTACAAGATCCACGTCAGCCTTGGCAAGATTGTCAACAGCCTGGATGAACAGCGCCCAGCGCATAGTCGTACCAGCCGCAGCGTATCGGTCGCCGTGGATCGACAATCGCGCGAAAAGTCCGTCGTGTCGAATCTGGAGGAGGATAACGACAACGAAAACGACAATGACAACGACAATGACAATGACAATGACAATGCCAAGATCAAGGTCGAGGATGATAGTGACGGTAATAGCGACGAGGGTACTGTTGTGCCGGAGAACCCGAGTAGGGATGAGCTTGTGGAGGATTTGTTGTCTGATGAAGATACCAAGATGGAGGATGTGTGAAGTAAGCATCGCGAATGTGTAATGTGTCATGAAATATAGGTATATAAGCAAATTGGTTTAGATGGGAGTGATTCAGGGGATACGATACAATTAGGAGATATTGGCTACGTAGCTTTATGACTTGAAATAATGCAACTGTCTTCTTTTTCTATATTAAAATATGTGACGGGTTCTAGATGACTGTCTGGAAAATGAACTCTTATTCTGGAAATCAAGTATCGAGAGTCTTGTAAATGACATCTTCTTCTATACCAACTCAAGTGCCCACCCAGAACAAAAAGCTCCCAAAGCCAACATTAATCAACAAATGCTGCCCCAGGCTCCACGCCATACAATACAAATACTTTGGCGAAAACACCGTCCAGATAAACAAATGCGTTCTCAGCGCCGTACACGCCGCAATAACAAACGCCACACTCATCGCCACGAAAATCGTCAACAAAATGACATGATTCTTAAACGCATCCTTCTTCCCCCGTCTATACTTTTGCAGAAGCAGCATATTCGTCGCCGAAGTCCAGAATATAGGCCCCGCCCAGTTACTGATGAGGGTGAGTGCGCCGACGGCGAAGACGTTGAAGCCGCTGATGCCGTTGTACGCGCTGGAGAGGTCGACGGAGGAGATTGCGTTGGAGCCGCCAAAGGCGAAGAAGGTCGTGTACTGGAGGACGATGGAGGTTGCGGTGATTTCGGCGATGGAGAGGGTGGTTGATTGGAGGGTTTGGAGGATGATGCTGGAGAGGAGGAAGAGGGGGATGTTTGTGGCGCGGGATTGGGTCATTGCGAGGAGGGTGCATAGATGGTGGACTAGTTCGACTGGTTTGGTTGTGGTGTTAGTTTAACAGTATTGATGAGCTGTGGAAAGGGGTTGATGTGAGGATTGTAGACTTACCAGACGATTGGGAGGCTCGAGGGCCGCCGGTTTTTGATCGATATATGGCGAATCCGTATAACACCGCGAGCAGCCCAAAGATGATCCTCGCTCTGAAGATGAGGGATGGACCTTTAAAGATGTCCATGAGGTCGTGAGCGAATCCCACAACCAACTCTGGTGCATCCTCCGCAGTGAAAGCGAGCTTGAAAGTGAACGTTGCCAAAAAGACAGCCGGCATCAGAGATGTAGCCAAGATATAAGGCAGACCAGATAAGCTCTGAAGTGTCTGGAAAGTCACCACAACATAAGCCAAGGTGATGAGCGCCCAAAGAATCTCAGGGTTGGGGATGAGGAATGTCTTGACAGTGTCTGGTTCACCAGCGAATTTCTGGCCCGTCTGGTTCCAGCTTCGGATGAGTCTTAGGGCAGCCAAGGCTACTACGTGGTTTGATATCGAAGAGAAACGAGAAGATCTGAGGGTAGTCAGTATAACCAGGTACGACAAAAAGAATGATATGGTTTTACCTTTGAACCTCCTTAACACCTAGATACGCCAACCATATAGTAGACGTCCAGTACCAGAAATGGTGCTCCTCTTCCACATAGCTACTGGCAAACATCATGGGTCCATACGACGCTGCAAGCATGAACAACGGCAGCAGAAATCCCGCCTGGCAGAACCCTTGCAGGCCCAAACTTGCAACACTGGCAATCACGGCAGCAACCGACAGTCCCTGGCCGAGCGACAATCTCGACATGTCGTAGTTCGATGCCATACTGCTCATTAGATCTTGAGCCTTGCGAATCCAAGCAGACGTAGCCGAGAGCCACACCTGGTCGACCTCTTTAGCACCAGCCTGTGAAGCAGCCTGTGAATTGATCTTGCGCCACTCGCAGGCCAGTTCATCAACATCCGAAGATGTGGAAATGCACGGGTCGACAGAAGCTTGAAGATCAAACAGCTCACCTCCAAATGCCGCTGTGACAATGTTAAGGATCTGTCTCGCGTTGCGAATGAGAATCTGCACTTTATCACTCGAGCTCGGCCAAAAGGGCAAAAACTCCGGGATAAACGCTCCAAGATTGTTCTTCGAGATGGGGAAACCCAAGAGCGCAGCGAGAGTCGGCGAGATGTCGGATTGCTCAACCATAGAATAGTAGTCGTACTCGTTCTTGGGTTGCGAAGGGGCGGGATATCTAGACGATATTTCCTTGAGCTTCGGTGCCAGAAAGACTAAAGCGGGCGATGTTTCTCCAGGGGATGATGCTCCGTGGTTGCCTGCATCGTTCATGCCGTGATCGCCGCAGAGAACGAGCAGCGTCGACTGAAGGTGGCTCTTGGTCTCGAGGGCATTGAACAGTTGGTGGATGATGCCGTCCATCTCGCGCTGCTTACCAGGCATGTGTGTGCTTCGAGGTCCCGATTTGTGGCCAATATGATCCAGGCCAAGATAGTGCAGAACCATCAAGCTCCAATCATCCTTTTCCAGTTCATCATTGATGTGTCTCGTCACATTATTGTCCACCTCTGTAAAGTCCTTGAGGTACATGTAAGCCAAGGGGATCACCAATTAGAACGTACGAGCGAGGCCTTACAGCGACAAAAAAGCTAGAGGTTCCGTCGTGGCGGTCAAACGTCTCAGGAAACAGTTTGAGCCACGTATCATCACCGTACATGAGAAGCTTGCCGGTGTCTTTGGCCTTGAGCTGGGACAGCCATGTATCTTGGGCAGCCAATGTGGAAGAGGTGTCAGCTTCGTCAAAGTTGAGAATCAGGTCAACAAAAGATGGAATCGACCCAGTGGTGATGGCCTTGATTCTAGGCATTGTCACCGTGGGTGATCGAGCATTTGCTGTGAATGGGATAGCACTGCCATCTCGAATGAGGCTATTGGAATTATGAGAGACTGAAGCCAATAGCTGTGAGTGTACAGAACTAACCGCTGAGTGTGTTCAAATCCAGATTCCTCAGAGAACACAAAATCGCTATCATCGCATCTCAGTATAAAGCAACGGCGCGTCCAGACGGGTGAGTTTCATCTATACCTCCGCAACGCATCAACCACCATGAATACGAGTCTATTAAAGGGAGCCTTGGGCGGAGGTCCATATTCGAGAGGCTCAAATTCTGCCAGACCAGGAAGAAAAGGCTTATACGGGAAAAATCCAGTAGCAAAAACGAGGATAGAAAGCGGAATTAGAAGATTGGCCGCAGCGAGCAGCAGTGAGCCTGCAAGCGACCCATTTCTTGAGGCCACCATGTTGTTATTAAAAGAGAGTCAATCAAAGACAGAAAGAGGCTAGAGAGGCGCCTTGACTTAGGTCAGTGTTCCATTAAGATTATGCACAGTGAAAGCCATATGGAGAGGCGCGTATAAATGAGAAGTTGAGTCTCCCTTTCACCAGGTGTTGGAGGAAGCTCTAAAACGAAGCCAGTGGGAGTGGAAGAATGATTGGCCAAGGGAGAATCTACAGTGAGAGGATGCTGCGCCACAGGAACCAGGGCGCGCCATCAAAATTTCAACTTTTTTTGGAGATTGTCATGGGTATCGTCAATTGAGACTGCAGAGCTGATATGTAGGACAATATGTATAATGAGTACTCCGTATAAACGATTAAGAAAACAGAAGCCAGAAAAATTGAAACCAGAATTAACAATCAATCAGTTACGCCTTCTTTGGTGCATTCCGGGCAGTCTTCCTCAGTCTGTCTGTGTATTTGGGAAACACAATGCCCGACTTCTTCCTCTTCTTGTTGATGCCCTTCTTGGCGCTAAAGGGTCTGTTTGGCTTCTTTGAGTCGACGTCCATGGCTGCGTTTCACAACATGTTAGCAAGTGTCGGGTCGATCAGGGGGAGAGAAGAGAGAGGGGAGAGGGGAGGGAGGACATACAGTTCTCGTCTGCGCCAGCCTGCTCTTCCTTTTCGGGCGCATTGTCGCCATCTATGACCAAGTAATGTTAGAGAATCAAAAGGGCAAAGTAGGGCGCATCTGGCGAAAAACTCACCATCAATCTTCATCTCTGCGGGCTCGGGCTTGGCCTGCTTTGCCAACTCCAGCAGCTTGGCCGAGAGACGCTCTTGTCTTGCAGTCTCTGCCGGGCCGAAGATGGAAGCGGCCTTGCGCTGGTTGTTGAATTTCTTGCTGCTCGATCGAGAACTCTTGGCCATGATTGCGGTATTGCTGGAATCTGTCCGTCTATGATTATCTCGTTTAGTGTATATGGTTGCTTGTCTTCGCCTTCGACAGAGAAGAAAGAAAAGTTACGATAACGGCGGGAAAAGATAAGATAAAGCGCCGGTGTGGCGTATCGTCACAAACTGTGGCTGGTGCGCCGGCGATCTTTTCTCGCGTCTCATTTTCACAGCAAAGGCACTCGGTTCTGCCAGCTGCCGCCGCCTGCCCAATGCCCAAAAGTCTTGTGGCGATAGCGTCGAGTTATCAATCATTATCTTAGCACCATGTCCGTGTCCATGCTTGGAAAAAGCGACCGAGGCTGATGGCGAGGACGACGAGGGTGAGGAGAGAGTGAATGTGAAGGACGCCGCTGCATCACCCGCGCGTTCTGCTTCTGCCAAACCCAATCCAACAGTCACGGCACCCGCCGATATAAATCAAACTTCCCTCTGCCTTGCATCGCCTTGCCTTGCATCGCCCGCGAAACTGCAGTCAGGCTCCCCATCGCGGCATCTGCCGGCATCGCAGCTGGCCTCACAGCGACCGCCTGCGCCGTCCAGCGGCTAGAATCCGCTCTTCTCTGCTTTGCGACTCTATTTTCCAATCAATTTTTGGTCCTTTGTCATCGTCCTTTGTCCCCAGATTATAGGGTGATTCGACCGCATTCCGATAGAGACGACGTCCGCACGATTCTTCACGCTCTCCCCATATTAGCCCAATTCTTCTCTCCTCTCGACTTCGACCCCCGACTTTTCCGCACCCGTTGATGCATTTGCAAACCTATTCATCCCTCGACCTTCGATTCGCGCCATCACGCAACCATGGCATCGCCCAACATGACGTCGATTTCGCGGCATGACGTGAACGCGCTGCTTAGGCAGGTCCAGGGCAACTCTCTGTTCAATAGACAACTCTCATCCATCTGCCAAGTAAATGGGCTTAAGAGCACCGGCGTCAAAGCCGAGCTTCAGCGACGCATCGTACAACGTAGGTCTTCCCTCTCTTCTGCATCGCCCTGATCGCGACACTGTTCGCGTGCTCCTTGGCCCATTTCTGCGGTCACAGCCTCGGGCATCATCGCAGTCCTTGTATATGTGCTAACCTCTGGATTCATCCCACAGTGATAAACGAAACGGTTACCAGCAACGATGTTGTGCGATTCCATCAGATCCGCCACAGCATCCACAGCGCCTTTCAACAGCGGGCGAGTCCTGTCAAGGCCGCGACGGCTAGAAGCAACGGGTCTACAGCACAACCTGGTCTGCCTACTTCCGCGTCATCGTCATCGTCCTACGGCACCAGTAGTTATTCTGGGCAACGGGCGTATGGGCAAGTCTCGGCAAACGGGGTGCCAGCTTCTCCTTATGGAACGTATAGCTTCTCGTTCAAGCCGAGCCCTTTCTATTACGTTGAAAGCGCCGTGAGCGTGTTGCGTACCTGTGAAGGCAAGAATCCCTAATCCCCTAGTTCCCTACTATTGCAATCCTGGCTAACCGGTGGCATTCATCTCCAGCCATGGCACAGCATAGGAACTCTGTCACCATCCCATTGAGGTTAAGCGACCACCCCATTTTGCAGCGATGCAACGAGGACAAATCATACAAAGTCATGGTGTTTTGTGCTAGCGACGACAGCGGCGTACAAGACGTTGCGTTCCCACACCAGTCCGAGCTTCGGGTAAATGGCGACGAGATCAAGGCCAACCTCCGAGGTCTCAAGAACAAGCCCGGCTCAACGAGACCAGTCGACATAACCAACGCTCTCCGCCTACGGGGAAATTACATGAACAACATTGAGTTTACATATGCGCTGACGAACAGGGTAAGTTGAATTGCTAGTTCTGGATAATGAAGGGCCATGGGGCATATGCCCTCTTTCTCGAGGATTTCTGCTAACATTATTCTGTTCTTGGCAGAAATTCTACCTAATCGTCAACCTTTGCAAGACTACTTCAGTTCCTGAGTTGGTGACGACAATATCCAACCGCAGAAAGATTTCTGAAGAATCGGTAATATCTGAGCGTAAGTCTTTCCCGGACGAGGTGTTCTCCTGACACATACTAACGTGTCTGTGGCAGTGAATAAAATAGCACAAGACCCAGATGTCGTAGCGACATCTCAGGTCTTATCTCTGAAATGCCCTCTATCCTACATGAGATTAGAAGTGCCTTGCCGCAGCTTGAGCTGTACACATTTGCAATGTTTTGACGCAACATCTTACTTGCAGCTTCAGGAGCAAGGTCCACAATGGCTTTGTCCTATATGCAACAAATCAGCGCCGTTTGACCAGCTAGCCGTCGATGGGTGCGTATCATACAATCCTTATAATACCCTTGCCACATGCTAACTAGTGTCTAGCTACGTCAAGGTCATTTTAGAAAAGACGTCAAAGAGCCTGGAAACCGTGACTATTGAGCCAAACGGTAGGTGGTTTAGTAAACCACCAAAGGAGGAGTCATCATCCAGGCCAAATGGGGCAGATCTTGAGGACGACGATGACGACGATGATTTGGAGGTATCCGAAATCAGCATTAACGGCCGTCGAATAGAGACGCCCAAGAAAAACATGACCTCTTACACAGAGATGAGCTCTGGTGGCAGAGATGGTCACTCGGCCCCGCGAACCGGCTCACACAGCGCCAAACGACCAGCGCCAGCAGTTATCGACCTGACGCTGTCGTCTGACGACGAAGAGCCCATCCAGCGGCCGCATAAACGGCAACACACGGGGGGAAGCAGCTATCGCGGCTCGTCGAGCCTCCCGTTCCTGAGCGAATCTCCCAGCAACTATCCTTCGTAGGAGAGTGGTCTAGAAGCAGTGAGTACGAGACGTCCGAGGGCAGAGCCTCGCCAGCGGAAGCGTTGGAGGAAGCGATGAGTGTTGTCTATAAAGCGAAACCAATATATAAATGATTATACCTGGGGAAGGGGTAGAGAGAGGAAAGGAGAGAAAGGAAGAAGTTTGATTTACCAAGTCAGCAGAGGCGTTTAGGGTGTGACGAGGGACAAAAAGGATGATTCCCCTAGGGTCGGTACCAATGCTAGTTTTTGTCTGCTTTTATTTTTTATTATTAAAGGGAGAGGAAAGATGTGAATTTGTATGACTACCTTAGATTATTAGTTAACGGCGACTTGCCGATTAGAGGCTGATTTAAGAAACTACTAAAGTAACTGGATATGGATGCTTTGTGATTGAGCGTGTCTGTGGTGTATCATATAGCATGTGGTGTTCAGTTATTCATCACAGCTTATACCGGGCAAGTAGCACAATAATTCTCATCCTGTCAATCCCATTAATCAGAACAAATCATACATTGATACATATACTAAGAGTGCTCATAAATGCAGCTTATATGCCATCCCCCAAAATCATCCCATAACTTGTACATCTACTTCTACACCCCACCACGTCAATCCCACCCCACACCCAAAACCACCCTTTCCCCAACCCAGTACTAACCCATCTGTACCTGTACCGCAGCAAGCCCATAATCGATTAAACCACTACACTGCAACTTTACCTCTCACCACCAAAACCTCCAAACATCACCAACTCCCCCCAAGCTCCCACCTCTTCTTCTCCTCCCCCTCCTCCATTCTTTCACTCTCTTCTCTTCCTCCAAATCAAAAACAAAGAACAAAAAACAGCAAAAATGTCCCTCTCCCCACCAATGCCCCCCTTCAACTCCACCGACCCAACCGCCTCGTTCCTCTCCTCCTCCGCCCTCGACTTCCTCCTCATCGAGCTCGTCCCGCTCGCCCAGCGCGTCACCTCCCAGCGCGACTTTCCTTCTTCCTCCTCTGCTACTCAGAACCCCGACAACAACAACAGCGACGGCGCAACATCCTCTTCGCATCATCGCAAATCCGATTCCGCTGCCGCTGCTGCGCATCATCCGCCCGCCGCCGATTCTCCGAAGCGAATAGACGACGAAGAGCACCTCGATGCGGTGCACTTGAGACTCGAGTCGCAGGGCTATCGCGTTGGTCAGGGTCTCGTAGAAAGGTACTTTACTCTCAACACCTTATATCCTCCTCTCCTCTTCTCTCTCCAAAACTACTCCTGCGCCCTCTCTCAATCCAATCATCAACATAAAAACACACAAGCTAACTCCCAGCTTTCCTCAGATTCTCTCGCGACCGCCCCCGCTTCAACGACACCCTCGACGTCATAAAGTTCCTCTGCAAAGACCTCTGGTCCCTCGTCTTCGGCAAAAACATTGACAATCTCAAGACAAACCACCGCGTACGTTGTTGTCCCACACACTTTACAACCCCCCAAACAAAACAACACACATCACAGGATCAAAGAAACTCAAAACTTGAAACTTACACTACGCGCGCGCGCGCATAAATCTAGGGAGTCTACGTCCTCACCGACAACGCCTTCCGCCCATTCTCCCGCATGAGCACAGAAACAGGCAGCCAAGCTGTCCTTCGCGCACAGCCTGTACGTTACACACAAACACACACATACACAACAGAGCGCAACAAGTCCTCTTCTAGCCCAGTCGTCGCACGGTCCAACATTGGTTCGAATAAGACGAGTTTTTTAACTAACTTGCTTTACTTGAATTTGTTTAGTTCCTATGGTTTCCCTGCGGCATCATTCGCGGCGCTCTGGCTGCCCTGGGTATCAACGCCACCGTTCAAGCCGAGGTCAACGAGCTACCAGCAGCTATATTCCAAATCAAGACCATCGCCGCCAAGCCATAATAACCGAACCGCATTAAGACAACATTGCCCCGATTCAAATCTACCAAAAAGATGGAGAGCGAAAAGATGGATGGGATGACCCCCATGTGCGAATAGACGACGACAAGCCCGTCCAATACTCTTCCCGAATAACCATCCAACTCAGCCAAGAGCAACTAGCAGTGGACTAATCAATGTGGAGTGAGAAGCTGTCCCGAGGGGAAAAGGGCTTCGCATGGGGATAGTGATTCTGGGGACAGTTTACAGCCTATGAAAGAAAGCAAATCATCAGCCACCCTGCTTATGCACGCGTATATATTCATTATACCCAGTAGTCATAGCTATTGTCCCTCAAGACCGGCTCCCTCGACACTTGAACAGCTACCAAAGGTTGGATGTTTAGGAGGAAAGTATTTACTTTTGGGGAGGGTTGTGGGCAAAGTCGACGCCCTTCTGAATGTTGCCCTTGAGGCCCTCGACAGCCTTGCCGAGGAGCTCCTTCTCCTTCTCGGTGATCTTCTCAAGAGGGTTGGACACGCTCTCCACACCATTGGGCTGGGTTCAAAAGTTAGCCAACACACATCTTTTGGGGGCCAAGCATGGGACAGAGGTGTAAACTTACTCCAAGGGTGACAGGAACGGAGAAGAAGTCGACGCCAGTAGCCTTGGCAACAGCCTCACCTCCGGGCACACCGGGGAGGTAGACGTAGCTGGGCTCGACGAGGCCCTGCTCGCCCTTGACGGCACGAAGCAGCTTCTCGGCAAATCTAAGTTTTTGTGTGTCAATATTTGTGTCTCATAAAAAAGTGAATAAACAATTGCCGAGTTGAAATCTTACCGGTAGCCAGCATATGCCATGGAGAGAGTAGCGGAACCAGCACCATCCTTGGCCTTGACGACCTCATCACCACCAAACTGCACACGGTTGACAAGAGCGTCGTACTTGTCGGCAGGGATATTGACAGCGGGCTGGGCGGCGCTGAAGAGGGGCAGGATGGTCTCGCCAGAGTGGCCACCAACAACGGGGATGGTGAGCTTCTGGGGCTGGGACTCGCCAACAATCTCGGCAACAAAAGTCTCGGCACGGACAACGTCCAGAGTGGTGACACCAAAGAGGCGCTTGGGGTCAAAGACCTTCTTGGCCTTGAGGACCTCGGCGGAAATGGGGACGGTGGAGTTGACGGGGTTGGAGATGACGAGGATGAAGGCCTTGGGGGCAACATCAGCAATGACCTCAATGAGGCCCTTGACGATGCCGGCGTTGATGTTGAAGAGATCGTCACGGGTCATGCCAGGCTTGCCTGTGAGCAATTGCAGCGTTAGCAGCGGCAACTCGGGATTCAAATCACATGCCGAGGCTTTGGGCCAGCCCCAGCTAGATTTTTGTAGCAGTCATATGAGTTATAGCACGTACGGGGAATGCCAGCGGGGATGACGATGATGTCGGCATCCTTGAAAGCGGCCTTTGCGCCGTCATTGGCGGGCAGGTAGCCAGTCACTTTCTATCATAACACAGCGGCGTTAGTGCGCTGGAGCTGCAGCGGAAGTCGGGCCAAAGGAAAGCTCGCAAGGTGGCTGTCGGCGATGCGGAGAGTCGGGAGACCACGAGGATGATGGAGCTGGGAGCTGGGAGCTTACCGCGGGAGAGGAGATGTGGGAAAGGTCGGCAGCAACGCCAGGGGTGTTGACAACATCGTACAGAGCCAGCTCGTCGATGAGAGGGCTGCCCTTGAGGAGGAGGGACAGGGGCTGTTGGACGTCGCAAAAAGATGCGCTGTTAGCTAGATGAAAGCAAAGATGGTGATCGCAATCGCAATCAGAGTAGAGGAATGCATACCTGTCCAATGCCTCCGGAGGCACCAGCAACAACTATCGCACAAACTGTCAGTATCACATTTGCCCGCACTCCATTTTCACCTCAATGACGCGAGCTCTTTCAGACAGCTTCACGTCGCCGTGGTGCGGGGTTGAGGGGCAACTTCAGTGCTCGCGCCTCTAGGACAGTAATAGCCATACCTGCTTTGACCATGGTAGCGGTTATAGGGAAATATGTGGAGGGATAAAAAGGGAGAAGAAGAAGACTCAAAAAGAAGATATTCAGAGATGAAAGCTTGGAGAGAAAATAAAAAGAGAAAGGTTAGGAAGATGGAGAGCGGATGGATATACTTTTTGCAAGAGGGAATTGCGTAAGACGGGGAGGAAGGTACCCTTGGGGATGGCTCTTGCACGGCGCAGGGACTCGGCGCGCTATATTCCCTTAACGGCCTCCACTCGCTGCTTTCAGGCGGCCTTTTTTTCTCTCTCAGGGAACCTGGAAGGCTAATGGAGGGGTAAAATGGACAGTCGGGAGGGGCCGCCTATTGCCAATGCGTTTTTACTTTACTTGTGAGGCACGGCGTGCTGCTACAGGACGGTATTTGCTAGTATCACTGCAGGTAGTCTAGCTGTTATGCCTGTGCTGTGCTTTGCTTGTTTCGGCGCCGATGACACGGGGGCCGGCCAATCGGGGTGCAGCAAAAGCCAGCCTTACAATGCACATGTATATCTGTTATAACGCCGAATTGGTAACAGCTACGATAATACAAAACCCAAAAAAGAGATCATCCAGTATGTCGAAAATGAACCGCGGCCCCCGTCACATTCCGACCCGGGCTGCAAGGTCCCGAGAATTAAAACACACAAGAGAAGGCTTGTGATTGTGCACGGCTTAAAGGGGACGCAGTCGGAAGAGCACCGCTGATTCCGAGGTCTGCCGGGCCGGAGCGGATAGGCCAACAGGTAAGGTAGCCGAGCTCGTGTGAGATCGGAATTGGACGTGACGTGAATGACTTTTAGTTGTCGGTCTGTGATTAATTAATGCTTATATAATTGTTTACTTGTGCATTTGACAAGCTGCTGTAATAAGTGTTGCCGACTCTGGATGTTTGATTTGCCGACTTTGGCCTCTTTCCGGGAGCATAAGCCGGGTATGCTTCTGGCTCTCTCCGACGGCACTCGGAGGACATGGGGGCTACAGAACCAAGTGGCGATGCAATGCAGTGGCATTGTAATCACCTAATTGTAATTCCTTAAGAGATGCTCTCACCATAGCCAGAGAGAGCCAGCAACTACCGGCCCCGGAAATACATCTCAAGCCAGACATCAATCATCACATGCAGTTTCACATCACACTCATCATAGAAGAACCATTGTGCGAGAATCCACTGGAATTGTTTCTCTTCCCTGCGAACCCTCAAAGTGGCACCTCATCGGCAACCACAGTAGAAAAGTTTCTTCTTTGTCTCGACAGTTTCGGGATCCAGCTGCAGCTCCGGCCTGTAACAACAAACCTCTAAAGGGAGGGTTTTTCTCTTCTTTCCTTTTAACAAAAAACCAGGCCAAAATGTACAGTTGAAAAAGCCGTTTCAGACCCCTACTCCTAGCCCAGCCAACTCTCCCATCCCCATCCTCTCAAAAGCCTTTCCAATTCCTACGTCCCTTTTTCGAATTTAGGACTCGCCAGCGGCAGCAGCCTTGGCCTTCTTGCCTCGCAGCTTGGGCTCGGGGTCGGCCTTGACGGGGAGCTGGGATCGGCGGATAGCAGAGGCACGCTCAATGGCAGCGGCACGGAGGTCAGCGCGGTAGCCGGTCTTGGCAACCTGGGCGGCAACGGCCTTGTAGGTCCTACAGCAGTATTTTGTCAATATAACCAAAGATTCCTCCCCCAGTAACATCGTATAATGTCTGGACTTCGACTCACTTGCGGGTGGACTTGCCGCCACCGATGGAGGTCTGGGCAGCAGACTTGCTGGGCTGGTGAGCAGCAGCAGCCTTCTTGCTGGTGACAACAACGCCGCCCTTCTCGCCAGGGGCAATGCCGACAGCCTATCAATTGAATGTTTTAGCAACCACGTAATTCCTTTCCCTTGTTTATACTCGGAGACCGTGCTCGATCGGAATGTGTCGTACCTTCTCGTTAACGAAACCAGCGTACTATTCCAAACAATTAGCCCCCCCTTCTAGTGCTTTCCGTCTATTCCCATCAGAGTGATATCTCGTACCTTTCGGCTGTGGACGTTCTTCAGGTTAAGGGGTCGCGGGAGAACTGAACACCACCGTTTGAGGCAGCACCAGTCTTGTGGAGGTAGCTGTTGTTGCTTCCTATCCAATTTCATCATTTTAGCCTCATCGAACGTCGTCTTCTCGAGCTCTCATTTTCGTCTTGTATCAAACGAGCCCGTAGGTAAGCGTAGAGAAAAAAACTCACGGACGACCTCCCAGATCAGGTCCGAGGAAATGTTGGGCAGAGTAGCAGCGGCCATTGTGTCGGTTGTCGAGTTGTTGTGATGTTTCGCGACGTTTCGAGGTTCGTTCGTTCTTCGCTGGATGTAAAGAAACACACTCGGCCTGCCAAAAGTGTGGGCTCGCTTAGCTGCCGCATTGCGGTTAGCGCAGCCAGAGCATCGTTATCAACTCCTTATCGAATCTGTGGGGCTCTCCCTTGTGGCTGGTGGCGCCATCAATTTCATCTTACAGACTTACAGGCACCCCAAAGCAACCCACATGCGGCGAGCAGGGAGCTTGAATGGATCCCGCACAGCCACTCGCTGCAAGCCGCCATGCAACACGTCAGACGGCAGCTGAGGCCTCACCAAATCCGTTCCGTTCCCAATCATTCCTCCAACAAGAGGCTCGTTTCAACAGCCAACACCAACAACCAGGGCAACAGCCTAGCCATGAACTGGTTCATCTGCTAGCCGCCGCATCTCAAGGCTCTCTTCCACTAGACTCGATACTACTGTTTCCTTTTCTTTCGTTTCCTTCTCCGCGAACACTCCTTAATCAACCAACAAAACCACACCTCCGACTGAACCGAAAAAACACCAAGAATCTCCGTCGTCACCATGGCCTACCTCCTCACCTCCCTCTGCATCTCCCTCGTCGTCCTCGCCACAGCGCTCTTCCTCACGCGATCCTGCTGGCTCCGCCGCCTCCCGGGCTCCGACTACCTCTACTCCCGCCTGCCCTCCACCTTTGCGGGCGACATCGAGGCCGGCCTCTCCAGCAGCACCTTTGACCTCAGCGGCAACGTCGAGGATAGCGACGGCCGCGCCGGCCTAGACGACGAGAGCAAGGCCGAGATCCTCAAGATCATGAAGAAGAGGCGCCTGCCGTTTGACCAGGCGCGCAAGGTCTACATAGAGAACAAGTTCAAGGCCAACGGAATTGGAGCCGACGGACGGCCAAGAGACCCCAAATTTGTCAGCTTCTCATGAAAGCGTTGAGCGATTACTCTGTACAGCGCTGCGTTGTCTGGAGTCTCAAATCTTTTTATAAACAAATATCCCTATTCGCCATTTGGAGCATCTTTCGCGGAGCCTTTTCTTTTCTTCTTTTTCTTTTTTCTTATCTTTTTTATCTTTATTCTTCTTTTTACTTTGATCCTCTCTTCGTTTCTTTCTTTTTAACCTCTTTTGCTTGTCGCGCTTGGCCGCACACGTATCCATTCATTGTCCTCTCTCAAATTCTTTCTTATTCTCTTGTTCCTTTGTCATCTTAAACAAGGCAGAAATTATGGTGGTCAGAAAATAAGTCAGTGGGTGTATGCAATATACGGCCAACTCCTCAAGACGAGCGTCACTTGGATTTTTTCTTCTTCATTCTTTTGTCCGAGCTGGAGTTTGGGAAAATGCCTTATTATTATTACATCGCCGGGTTATAGACGCCGGTGCATTTGATATCAGTCATCAAATGAAATATACTATAAGTTTATCATTCAACAGACATTTTTTCGTGATCCCATGTCCTCTAAACGCCTCTGCCACCCAAATGCCTGACAAGAACCCAATAGTGAAGCCCCATGAGTGCCATGGGATTCCCTCTCATTATCCACCCAATAGAATTTTGTAAACTATGTACACAGCAGGTAAGAATAAATATGTGGCGGCAGATTATACAAAATATTTGGCACCAATCAGGCACCTCGCCGTAGCGCGACTTTCAACGTTCGCGCCAGAGGGGATGGGACTTTTCATGGTCGTAAAAACGTCGCAAAGAAGGCTTGTTGTGCGAGAAAAAGATGTGCGCACTTATTTGTTCTTCTTGGTCGCCAGGTCAGGGACGTAGGTCCGGTCGTCGGAACCCTCGACCTCCTTGACAGTGGCGTCGACCTCCTTTGCCTCGTCCTTCCACTTCTTCTCGGACATCTTGACCTCCTTCTCGAACATCCAGGCCTCGGGCATCTTGTAGGTTCCGCCCATGCGGTCAAAGGCAGTGAAGAACTGGCCGTAGTTGACCTCGAATCGAGAGTGGTGCAGCGAATGGCAGGCAGCACCGTTGACAACCGGGTTGTTGGTGAGGTACTCGCCGTCGTGGATCATAATGGTCCAGAAGTTGACAAAGACGAAGAGGAAGACGTAGGACATCTTCTGCAGCGGGAAGATGAAGGGGAAGACGTGGTAAGGGATGGACTGCATGAAGCCGTCGACGGGGTGGAAGGCATGGCTGGCAAAGGGCGTAGGCATGATCCACTTGTGGTGAGGCTTGTGCAGGTACTTGTAGACCCAAGGGTGGTGCAGGTATCGGTGAATCCAGTAGATCCAGAAATCGGTGAAGACGAGGAAGAGGGGGAACTGGAGGATGTTGTACCACAAGCCAGGTCCCTCGGAGGTGATGTCGTAGAGCTTGCCGAAGCCGCGGACTTCGAGCAGGAAGAGCGGCGCAGTGAGGAGAGACATGAAGGGCATCGACTTGTTGGTCTGGACGATCTCGAGCCAGATCTGGTTCTTGATGTACTTGGGGTGGTTCATGGTGCGCTTGTCAAAGATGAAGACGTAGGACAGGGTTGCGAAGATGAAGTAGACGATAAGACCAAAGATCCTAGAGTCGCGAATGTGTTAGCCAGACTGTCTGTCACCAAGAGGAGCTGTATAGGTGTTGAAAGGGGCGGGGAGCCTGTAATTTGGCGACCGCGTTCTCAAGTCGAGATCCAGAGCAGAGCGGAGCGGAGTCACGTACCATGTAATGAGGTAAAGCGTGACGAACTGGCGCCAGACGTTATCTCGGGGAAGAGAGCTCAGGTACGCAGCGGGATACGGCTGGACCTGGAAGTACTTGGTCGCGGGCTTGTAAGTCCATGATGAATAGGCCGCCGAAGCATTGGCCGCCGTGGCCTTGGGGAAGTCGTACGGCGCAGGCTGCAGAGGGAACAGCCAGGCGTAGGCGTGGTCGGCGATGAAGGTGTCGGTGAGCTCGAGCACGACATCCATGGTGGGCAAAGTAGAAACCGATACCGATACCAAAGAGCAACTCAAGAATCAACACAAGAGCGAGTGTTGTGTTGTCGCGGATTCGGAGTTGGCGGGCAGCCCGGTCGAGTTCGCGGCAGCAGGGCCAATTTAAATACTGAGCCTAGACAGGCGACGGTCTGGGGGAGGATAAGGTAGACGAGAGGGAAAAAAATAAAAACTGGGGCGCAAGTTCAGGGGTGCAACGCGGATCCCGATTGAGCTTCGGCGCAAACGTGGAATTAAGTGAGAAGGTTAGTAGTAGGAGTAGGGGGGAGGGATCGATCAGATAAGTTTCGATTGTCGAGGGTCGCCACTTGTCGTCATGGAGATGCTGCTGTTGTAGAGGTGACCTCAATTGGAGAAGCTGTGAATAAAGCAGAGCTCGAGGAGGCGAAAGAAGGACCAGCCACTGTTTTCGATCTGGTTTCCAATGCAATGTAATGGCAAACAAATTAGAGCCCCGTTGCCAGGCTCTTCTTTATATAGCTGGCCCCGTATATCGCAGGATGAGGTGCATCTCCTACGCGATTCCGTATCTTCCCTCCCACAACACTCACACTGCCATATTCACGCTCTCTGCTCATCAAACTCCTCCCCCCTTTCCCGGAGCTGCAACGTCCCGGCGCCAATAGGTGGTCTGATTCACACCACTGAAATGTCCGAACATCTACGGCTCTCCGAGTCCAGCGCATCAAATTGGACCGCCGAGCGGAGCCGAGTGGCCAGAGAGGAGACTGAAATGTGCTGATATAACGGATGGTGCCTGAGACGCGACGTCGATAGGCGGGTTTGCCTTAGGTAAGCCGCATCCGTGGCGGGGTCCGGCGATCGCATTCGTATCGATAAAGAACACGAACACGACTTCGAGAACTTTCATCTCCATCCTTGCGGCATTCTTGTGCGGCGAATATCCACAAATCCAAATCCTGCTCTCTTTCTCCGTCGCTTCGGATTGGGCAGGCAAATCAGAAGGCAATTCGCTGGCCTACAACGAGGGCAGCTTCGGTTTTATCGTCCCAATACTCCGTACTATCAACTTGCCATTCCCACTCACACTGGCGCTCTGACCGCTACTATCGTATATCACAGCCTAACTGGTACATTACCAATGGCCTTTTGTTAGGCCTCTCTCGGCTGTCAACATATATTACCTTATTACTTCGTCGTCGAGTAACAGTAATTAACCTGAGCACGCATTACTGTTTTTCAACTCTGCTAGACAACTTAACCTCTATCACGTCTCCTCGTCTCAACGCGTTCAAACACTCTTCACCTGATTAGACCACATCAGCGCATACAACCTTACAAACTAAGCGTCGTTTCTATATGCATCACATCCCACTAACAACCAAATGGGCCATAAGCACCACCTCTATTACGCTGCCACTATACCTGTACCAGGTATCTGCCTTTGTCTAGATCGGGTGAATAGTGAGCAGGTAGGGTTGCAGAATCGCACAGCGCAAATGCCATGCCATGACACCCGGACCCCTTGATTGGGAAACACGGTGGATTGCTATGCTTTCTTTTTTCTACCTCTCACTCACTTCACTTACACGTCCAAAGTATCGAATCTGCTGGTATCATTACTCTGCAAGGTGTGCCTCCCACAGTAATCTCTTTGTCATGATGCTACCTTTTTATTTTGACAACTGTGCCCATCCCCCGTCCCTTTAACAGGGCTCACATCACGTTAAATGATGGCGTCAAAGATGTGGAGAGGAATGGATGCCATGCCGTTGATGGAGACTGCGTGATTAACAACAATGTCAATATGTCATGTCTTCATGCCCGAACTGCTGCCTGCTCCACGGTTGCCGAATGTCCGGGTCCAACTTATAATGACAGCATCTCCCTTCGCGGTGGGTTCGGCATGAGCCCGGCATGTTGGCCAAGGGCAGCTTATGTACGAAGCACAGGTGTCAATCCAGCTTAGCACTCCATTCTTTGGCTTCTTGTGCCTGGGATTAATTGCGGGTAGATACCCGACCCTAGCCTTGAGCACCTGACATAGCGCCTGTGCTAGGGGGTTTGTTTGAGATTGATGCTTGAAATGCAGTGTGCGGCGGCGGAGTATCATCGGCAGCAAAATGTTTCGCATGAAGGCATATTGAACCAACAAGCAAACAATGAACGCTCTAGCCAATCCAACTGCGGTGACACTGAAATGTTACTAGTAACTGGGTACTTGTTATCTGAGTGCAATCTCGTAGTTGGGCTGCGTACAGTATTGTGTGTAGTACATAAAAGCACCTACTCGGAACCAGAGTTGGGGGTCAACCGAGTCGAGTCGAGTCTTTGTAGGGTAAGTGGATGGAGCAAGTCGAGCACGAGGCCTCTCGATCTCAACGAGGGCATTTCCACTTGCGGATCGCGATGCTCGCACAAGTTTGTGGCGTTTACTATTGCGAAAAGGAGTTGCTTCCGATACCCACGTCATGGGGGTCACGCAGGACATTAGGTGTGCAACCACACAGCACACCAGACTTCGAGTACATGCATGTAGCTATCTCACTAGAGCATAGAAGGTCTCATGAGTGTCTCTGTCCGATGCAATAACGTGGTGGCGAGGTTTCTTTACGCGGATTGGCGGACACTGGGAGTGGACGATTCCAACCGCTGTTACCGTACTCCGTACAGACTCTGCATACTCCACGTCGGAGTTTACGCATATTGATGGCTTCAAACTAAACAAACGCGTCTGATGCCGGCCCTGTTTGACGCTACCCGCTAGACAGCCCCAAAGCAGACTTCATCCCGCCTCTAATTATACCCTGGACAAGCACTCCCAAAGCACAAGCCATGATCGAAAAGCACTATCTCACTCCGTACTGGGTACAGGTAGGTATGTGTATCGTATGTGCCATGAGCCCGATGGCGGCCCGTGAAAGAGCTTTCCAAGACATGCGTGCATACAACCTGACACCTGTTACATGGTAGGATCGCTGGGCACCACCTCCAGTCTAGTAAGCCGCAGATGGCCAATCCCACCAGGGGACTAGATTAAGACACGCACCATGTTGGGGTGGGCTGCCACGGAGAAAATCAAGCATCATCTCACAGATGGGAAATACGGTACACATGAAGCATGGGTGGTAGTATTTGAGTAGGTAGCAAGGGGGGCGGGAAGAGGCAAATGGGGATGGCAATGGAAAAAGGAAAAGCGGGGGATGGAAAAAGAGGATGGGATGTTAGCAGTGCTTGGGTTGGAATTACGGAGTACGTATCCGGCCAGAGCACACACACACAAGATCTAGAAGCATGGAGGCAAACGAGGCTGCCAAGACATCTCTCCATCGGCGGTCCTCAGCCTCATGTGGCTGACCGGGGGAGAGGTTGCGAGACACATGTGCCGCGCGGGTGACAAATAAGAGGAAGCGGCAACGTCTGTCTGCACGCAAACGGCCAAGTTGAATGACCGATACGCGAAAAAAAAGAAGTAAGGAAAAGGAAAATGGTGAAGAGAAAAAAAACAGAGGGAGGGCAAAGAGATTAGATTGCTACTCTGTCTCTGGCGGCACTTTGTTTGATGCCGAGTTCAGCTCGGCTCAGCCCAGCTTCTTCTTTTCAGGGGCAAGGGTCAACCTATCTCTGTCTGATTCAACCGTCCTTGACTCACCTCTGAGGATAGTAGTCGACAAACGGTCGGACACTTTATGCTAATAATAAGTGACTCAGACTCAAAGGAAAGGAATGAATGAATGAATGAATGAATCTCGAGTTCGGATAGTGCACATGGCGCCTCCATGTTCGGATACCGGGTTAGGCCTCGATGTGCTTGGTGCGTACGTGCGTGCGTGCATGCGTGTGCGTCGTACAAATAATCACAAACAAAAACAAAAACCACAGTGCAGTTGAATCGACAAAGGAGGACCAAGGACAGGACAGGACAGGGCCCTAAGCCGCAAGTGGGTGCAGTGCAGAGAGCCAGGTACGGTAGTACGAGCACAAGCACTTGGGCGATGGATATCATGGGGAACAAGACTTGGCTGGGCTGGATGTGGCTGGTGTTGGCTGGTGTTGGGCTTGGGCTTTGCGAGACTACAGTGGACCCACTCCAGCAGCCCCTTGTCAGCGCTGGGACCGGGTGGGCCCCGTTGGTGGTGCCGGGCCCCACAGGCTGCAGCCCACTTTTTGCATCCCTGCGTTTTTGTGACGGAACCAGCAGCAGTTGGTGTTAGCACGATGTGGATGTGGGCATTCGAACGGACGGGTTGCACAGTGTTTTCGCCCCTTAGTAAGCCAGTGCCAGGCAGAGCAGAGAGAAGGCAGAGGCCGCGACGTGAACACTCGCCGTGCAGATGCCCATCAGGGCTAAGCTGGTGCCCCACCGTGCCGGGCTGGGCCTCTGCACCGGCCCTGCTGCTGGGGAACGGGCGGCGGATTGGGAAAGCCAGGATGAGGGTACGCAGAGAGGAGACCGAGGGGGGGCGCGCTTGAAGGGGGGCTGAAAGGCGCTTACAGGTACATGCGGGTTGCGGAGCTTTGATTACGGAAGGACGGAATACAGACTGGACGGGGGGACTGGCTGTATATGTGATGACCAGCAGATACAGATGACGATGGCCGAAGAGAGGGCTACGAGTACGTATATACGCCTCTGTGCTGCTTTGGCTTGAATGAGCGCGCCGCCTTACCGGAAATGACAGCAAAAGTTAAAAGTATCTCCCCGAAAAGCATTAATTTTGTTTCTCAAACTTATTATTTAAGGTACATGACGGGTTAAGTCGTGGAGTTTATCTCACCTTACCTACATAACACTACTACCTGCAGTAGGTAGGTTGTGGCATATAGTCTACCTACTATGAGCCACCCCGTGCATGTGTGTGTGCATGTGCATGGCGTGCTCTGGTCTGCTCTATTCTGCTCTGGTCTGCTCCATTGCCGTGTAACAGACTCACTTGCGCTCTTCTGCCCGTTTGTGTGACCCCAGGTGAAGAAGAGGTGTATGAGTACTCACGTAGTAGTATTTACCTCCAGGTACATATTCATACACCTAAACTGCACGGTAACGGTAACCACCTGTGCTACCCGCTCATTTAGTCCCCATCCAGCATCCAGCGTCCGGTACGAGTTCTCTTCTCGTAGCACCGCGACAACTCGTTGATGCCATGCCCCATCCCATGCCAGCCCGCGCTACTGCACACCCCTAAAAAGAAGAAGCACGCCCCCAAGAGAAAAAAGAAGACAACAGAACCCAATCCCAAGGGCAGAAATGGCCCGAGCTTCTTCTACCTCCCACACTCCCACGCCCCTGCCCGGCTGTGCCAGACACTTTGGGGCCCGGCTAGCGGGAGTACATGCAGCCCCTGTCGCCTGTACATGTGGGTGCTGGAGCCCCCAAGAGTCCCCTCCCCGTGGATGCGTGGATTCGCGCGTGCAGTGGCCCGTGCCCCAAGTACCGCCAGGTACATGCGGCGGTCGTCTGGACTTGGGCTGCATGTACAACGAGGCGCCCCCCTTGGAAAAAGCCCCCCCAGCTGCCTGTGGTCAGGCTACGAGCCCCGAGACGAGAAGCCTGCTCGCTTCAAGTGCTCCACCGAGTTACCTTATTCCCCCAGCCGCGACGCTGTACCTCCAAAGTTCCTCCTCTCACCTTTTTCTCTTTCTTCTCCTTTGGACAAACCTCCCACGCCTCGAATCACGTCCCGTCGCTCCGTGGACGCGCGATCCCCAGGCCCTGGCCACGAGCTTTTTCCTCCCACCGCCCGCCCGTATCATCATCGCCTCTGCCGTTCAGCCTCGGCCGGTCGAAGCTAGAATTTTTAAAACATCATCTATTTTTGGGGGGTGTTTTTCGATTCGCGGGCTTCGATAGAGCCTCGTTGAGAAACTCGGCACTCCGGCAATCCCGCCTGCTGATCTCCGGATCGAGGCGACAGCTGGCCTCAGGAACCGCTTGACATTGCCTCCTGCATCACCTCCCGATCCGATCGATTGTCGCGCCGCGCGCCGTCGCCCTGCCTCCTATTTCAGTCACTCAGTCCACCTCGATCAATCATGTCCATGTATTCCCATCGCGGCATGGGCGCTGTGCCCCCAGGCAACGCTCGCCTCAACGAGCTGCTGGAGCAAATTAGGGCTGAATTCGATAGCCAGCAGCGTCAAAGTGAAAACTTTGAGCATCAGAGTACGCTTCCCTCGCAACTATAAAGTTCACTCCCCCGCCGCCTCCCGTGCGCTGTGACAACGTGGAAACTTGAAACTACAAGTGAAAAAAAGAGGAAAAGATGGAGAGAGAGAAAACGACGGGAGAAAAACAGAAAGAAGAAAGCGATCAAGGTTGCCAAGCAATGGAATTCTGGGCTAACAGGGTGAATTTAGTCTCGGCGCAGGTCAGCGAAATGCAGCTGGTGCGAGAAAAGGTCTATGCCATGGAACAAACCCACATGACGCTCAAGCAAAAGTAAGCAAACGTTCTACATGGGCACACGTCTCTCATGCAGCGCTAACCGCATCTGCCTTCCCCTACAGGTATGAGGAAGAAATCAACATGCTGCGACATCAGCTCGAGGTTGCTCGCAAGGGAGCTCCGCAGTCCGGACTCCAGGGACCTCCTCAGCACGCCGGCCCGTCTCAGCAGCCTCCCTCGATAGCGCCCGGGAATGGCCTCTTTAGTGGAATCATGGCCGGCAGCAACCCCGGAGGCCTTGCGCCGCCTCAGCCTCAGGCTCCTCCTCAGGAGCAGCAGATGGGCCCTCACCATCACCAGATGGCTCAAGGTCCTCCAGGACTGCCCGTCGCCCCTCCTCACCCTAGCGCACAGCAGCAGCAGCAACAGCAGCAACCAGCAACTCAGCAGCCTCAGCAGCAGCCGCCGTACCAGGCCTACCCTCCCAACACCATGCCTCAGCCTCCGCCAAGCACGGCTTCGCCTGGTCCGGGCCGGC
>PNRQ01000305.1:0-36695 GCA_003439915.1 Trichoderma atrobrunneum | reverse complement strand
GTCCCATGTGGCGGGTGACTGGGGAACTAGCGGCGGCTGGCGTGCAATCCGGCAGCTCGAGCCCTGCTCCGGGATCTGCTCCGGGCCTGTCGCCTGGTGACGTGCTGCGGCGGTCCTGTCCAAATCCAGATCCAGACGCGGACGCAGACGCAGACGCAGACGCACAAGCACGAGCTCAAGCACAATGGGCCGCCGTGTCCAGATCCTCAAGCTCTTCTGGGGCCTCGCTGGCACCCCTGAACATCGAGGTGACTAGCCCGAGCGTCGAGAGGTGGGCAGGCACTAACACGGAGGCTGCTGATGCTGCTGCTGATGCTGGGGATGGCGTTGCCATGGACGAGGCTCCCGGGCCCGGATTCGATATCAGGGAGCCTCCGTCCGCTCCAGATGGCGTGTCCTCAGGCTCCCAGGCAGCACCACTGGGTGAAGATGGCGAGCAGACAGGAATAATGGCGTCTAGAGCGTATCAGATTGAGATGCTCGAGCAGAGCCTCGAGCGAAATGTGATTGTGGCTGTATGTTTTTGCCTCCCTCTTGCTGTTATTGTTTGGCTTGAGACAATGTCCATTGACTAAAGGGGTGTGTGTATCGTGTAGATGGATACAGGAAGTGGCAAAACTCAGGTGTAAGTCGCATGCCCCCCTTGTGTGGCGTCTGCACGTCACTGAGGCTATCGTCGGCATCCCTTGCTTTGTGTTGCTCAGTTCAGGCTCATGCTGACCTGGGGGTTTCTATCAGGGCTATTCTTCGTATCAAAAATGAACTAGAAACTTGCGATCCCAAACAGGTGAGCCGCCCCTTGTAAACGGACACGAAGGAAGCACTAACGGAAGCTCCTCGTTAATAGATCATATGGTTTATCGCGCCAACCATCTCGCTGTGTTCTCAGCAACATGACGTACTCAAGCTACACATCCCTACCGTGTCTATGATGATGCTGGCTGGGGCGTCCAATATCAATGCTTGGGGCCCGGATATTTGGAGTACCCTCTTGGATACAGCTCGAGTTGTCATATCGACGCCTCAGATCTTGCTAGATGCCCTTGACCATGCGTATATTACCATGAATCATCTGGCCCTGATTGTGTTTGACGAAGGTGAGATTTCATGCTGCACGCACTTATAAAAAAAGCTGTGGCATAATTCCAACTGCTGACACTGCCTCCTTGATCCGTCTAGCCCACAACTGCGTTGGCAAAAATCCTGGCGGCAAGGTCATGGCCAATCACTACCATCCACGCAAGCAGACTGGCCAAAGTGTTCCATCCATCTTGGGCTTGACAGCAACTCCAAGTATTCAGTCTGAGAAAGAGGGCCTTGAGGCTCTAGAGATACTGCTGGATGCAAGATGCATCTCGCCTACTCTCCACCGTGACGAGCTTCTCAAATGTGTCAAAAGACCGACTATATCGCACGTCATCTACAATCCTGGAGGAGAAGACATGACTCCCACTATGCGCTCCCTGAATCAAGTATATCTTGATCTAGACATTAGAGAAGATCCCTACATACATATGCTATTACGCGACCCCACGGATAAGAACAAGCGTAGGCTGGCCGAGGCCATTGAAAAGTACGACACCTACACGCAGAACCAGATGAAGTCATTCTGCTCTCGGTCGAAAGAGATATGCAAACAGCTTGGCCCCTGGGCTGCTGATCTTTACATCTGGAAGGCCATATCGGCTCACTTGAACAAAGTGGAAGGAGACCGTGATCTCGCCAGCCAGTGGTGGATGGACGCGGAAAAGAAGTATTTGGCACAAGTCTATCACCGAGTCAATGTTCAACGTCCTCCCGAGACGCCGCAGGCATTTGATGACATCTCCGACAAAGTAGGCCGGCTCTTGTCCGAGCTTCTATCCACACAAGAACACAACGTGGGAATCATATTCGTCGAGGAGCGCGTCATGGTGACGATGCTCTACGAGATCCTGTCTATAAACCAGGCAATCAAGGCCAAATACAAAATCGGGACCATGGTTGGAACCTCGGCCTATGCTACGCGGCGCAAGGCCGTGTATGAATTTGGCGACAAGGCCGATTACAAGGATTTGCTGAGCTTTCGCCAGGGCAAGATCAACCTACTCATTGCAACGTCGGTTTTGGAGGAGGGTATTGATGTGCCTGCTTGCAACCTTGTTGTCTGCTTTGATACTCCGACGACCTCAAAGTCGTTTATACAGAGGCGCGGTCGGGCCCGGAAGAAGGACTCAAGACTCGTCATCTTCTTTGAACGGGCTAATCCTGCTCTTCAGAAATGGGAAGAGAAAGAAGAGGAGATAAAGAAACTGTTTGATGACGAGCAAAGGGAGTTTCGCGAGCTCAGTCAGTTGGAGGAGGCCTCGGAAAACCCGGCCGACATCTTCTTCATTGTGCCGTCCACTAAAGCGAGGCTCGACTTTGACAATGCCAAAGCTCATCTTGAGCATTTCTGCAGAGTCTTGTCTCCGGGTGAGTTTGTCGACAGCCGGCCAGACTACATCATCCATCAAGAGCCTGATTCCAAGGACCTGCGTTGCACCGTACTGCTTCCACCGTACTTACCAACGAGTCTGAGGAAGCATAGCAGTGCGTCTGCGTGGCAATCCGAAAAGAATGCGACAAAGGATGCGGCTTACCAGGCCTATCGCGCTCTCTTTGATGCCGAGTTAGTCAATGACAATTTGCAGCCCTTCAAGGCCAGCGATATGGGCAGCATCGATACTCGAGCGTCTGAAGTGCTCGTTGAGCCGATTATGAAGCCGTGGCACCACGTTGCTAAGGAGTGGCGCAACGAATCCAGTGACAAGTGGCTCTACTCTCTGACTTGCATTGATGAGGATGGTCAAGTGGCGAGTGAGTATGAGGTTTTGCTGCCTGTCCAGATTAACCAGCCACAGCCTCTGCAAATGTATCTTGATCGAAGTCACAAGATGGAGCTGCGGCTTTCTGCTGGAACTCCCGTCCCTCATGACAGGATTACGGATCTGCCAGATCAGACGTCCACTCTGCTGGCGCTTCATTTTGGACATCGGTGGCCTATTGAGCCAGTTGATCATGTAATCCGGGTTTGGGCAAAGGGTGAATCCTTGTCGATGCATCAAATCGGCGGGATGACATACGATCCGGAAAACGAGGGCGTAAAAGAAGGCCAGTACCTCATCCGAGATAATACAAGGTCTCCTTACACATACAAGGATACCGTTGGATTCAAGCCCGCCATAACCCAAGTGCAACATGCATTCTACGAATACGAAAAGGCACCGGAAGACGTCCCCTATCTCGTGCTCAACAAATGGACGCGGAGAACGGATTTCTTACACCGCCTTCATGGAGACCCTACCAAGGAGCAGGCGAGCAGCAGGCCATATTCGCGAGTGTATCCATCGCAATGGGCGACGGTGGACACGATCCCGGCGAAGCATGCGCAGCTTGGCATGATGATTCCTACCATCATCCACGAACTCGGCGTCATGATCATGGCCAAGGAGCTGGCCAAAACTGTTCTCTGGGATGTTGATATCAAGAACCTGGAGCTGGTCAGGGAGGCTCTAAGCGCGCGCAGTGCTGCTGAACCGGTGAATTACGAGAGAGTGGAGTTTTTGGGCGATTCTATACTCAAGTTCTTTACTTGTATTCGTGTCGCTGCTCAGTGTAAGTGATCATTGCTGCATGCATACATGTATAAAATCTTTGCTTAGCACTTCTGCTGACCATATTGATGCTACTTAGATCCTGATTACCCCGAAGGCTACCTCTCGCACAAGCGGGACAGGCTCATTTCCAACTCTAGACTATATAAGACGGCCATTAATTATAGACTGCCTAGATTCCTCATTACAAAGCCTTTTACGGGCCAAAAGTGGCGTCCGCTATATTTGGACCCAATTCTCCAGGAAGAAGAAACTGAGGCTATAGCGAATAGAAAAGTATCGACAAAGACACTTGCAGACATGGTTGAGGCACTCATAGGAGTCTCATATATAGACGGAAGCCTCGATGGCGGCCTCGAAGGAGGCCTTCACAAAGCGGTCAAATGCCTCTCCACGTTTCTCCCTGAAACCAATTGGACAAGTGTGGAAGAAGATAGGCACATTATGTTCGACAGAGTGCCAGATGGCGAACCGCTTCCGCCAACTTTGGAACCGGTGGAGAGGCTAATTGGATACTCGTTTCAGAAAAAAGCCCTTTTGATTGAGGCTTTGACGCACGCTTCATTTGCGGCAGAAATGGGCAAGCGATCTTTTGAAAGACTCGAGTTTATTGGAGATGCCATTTTAGACAACATCATTGTTACGAAGCTGTTCGATGTGAAGCCGGAACTACCCCATTTCAGGATGCACACACTCAAGACGGGCATGGTGAATGGCGACTTCCTGGCCTTTATGACCATGGAGCACGGCTTGAAGTCGACAGAACCTATTGTTGGAGAAGACGGCAATGTGAAAACCATAGAGACAACTTCTTACCTGTGGAGTTTTATGCGACAGAATTCGGAGCCTATTGTGGTTGAACGCAAGGAAACGATGAAGCGACATGCAGCCTTGAGGGAGGAGATTCTTGACGCCATGGAGAATGGCACGCATTACCCATGGGCACTTCTAGCTGCGCTGAATCCAAAGAAGTTTTTCTCTGATGTGTTTGAGGCGATTCTAGGCGCCGTGTGGGTTGACTCTGGGTCGATGGATGAGTGTAAGGCCATTGCTGATCGGTTTGGGCTTTTGAAATACTTGGACCGGCTGCTTCGAGATGAAGTCCATGTACAGCATCCTAAGGAGGAGCTGGGCAAGTGGGCTAATACGGAGACTGTCACGTATGAGCTTGATATGAGGGAGAGCGAGCAGAATGCGGCGGAGAGGGAGTTCTTTTGCAAGGTCCTTGTTGGGAAGAGGGAAGTGGTGGCGGTGAGGGGAGGGATCAATAAGGAGGAGGTGAAGACGAAGGCTGCGACTGAGGCGATGAAGATTCTGGAGCGGGAGAAGAGGAATGGGGAGGGGATGTTGAGATGGGTGAGTGATGATGATGATTGTAACCATGTTTTTGATGACGCTGCGTGAATGATGTTGAATGAGCATTGCGTGGTTTTGGGATATATAAAAGGGCATTGAGAGACGCAGATTTTGGCTGTCTCCATGTTGGAATTTTGGGATTCGTTTTGATGAAAGAGTTTGATAGATCAGACTGTGTTTTACTTCTAGAGCCGTGCTCGGGCCTTTAAGCCATTTTTCAGAACTAAAATAAGAATGAACAGAGAATCATTTTTATTCTCGTTGATTATTCTAAGCGTGCTTGTCCAACTCTTGTAGTATTAGATCTACCAACCATGCCAAAATCGTGTCCATGTCGCCATCCAAGGGCCCTCCATCCGGCACCCTGATTGTCTCTCGCTCAAGCACATCAGTCTTATACTTTCCCTCCACATCCCCATCCTCAAACATCCAAGAATGCTCCGCCACGTAATTCGGCCAGACGATCTTGTCGACGTAGCCCGGGGGATCAGCCCAGAAGCCCTCGAGGGTGACGTATCCGTCTCTAGCCTCTCGACGGGCCTTTGCCTGCTCGTACGAAGCCCGCAGAAAGATTTTCACGTCGAGATGGGGCTGGATGGCTGCCATGGAGGGGGGTAGAGGAGGAAGCCGTCTAGGAAGCAGAGATGCAGGGTTGAAGTGGTTAGGGGGTGGTTAGTGGAGGATAGGTGGGAGGATACTTCTTGTTTGAGGGCGGAGATTGTGGTGTCTGGGACGGGGCATTGGCCGACGGAATTTTTGTCTTGGTAGGAGTCGAGGGTTGGCTGAGTTGAGTTGAGTTAGTTAGTTTGATCTTCTTTGTGAATTACTAGGGTTTGAGATGAGATGATGAGGGAGGAGGTGTGAGTTTACGGGAAAAGCGGCGTGTTGGCGGATATAAGAGAGAGCGTCGGCCATGGCGGGGATGTCGATGGATTCGGGACAGTCCCAGTCGAGGAGGCCTTCTTTCATGGGGAGTCTTGAATTATTTGGCAGTGTTAGTTAGTTGGAGGTTTTTTTACTCAAGGATGTTGTGAGAGGATCGTCACTCACTCAGTCTCGGGCCGGTAAAAGTCATCTTCGTGCAGGATAAAGGTGCTGGGGAAGATGTCGCGGAGGAGACGGGCGAGGGTTGTCTTGCCGCTGGACGAGCAGCCGGAGAGGGCCACGATGAGGGCCTTTTTGTCTGCCATTCAGTTGAGGATTTTGGCGATGCGAGATTGTTAGTGCTGGTGTTGGTGAGTGTGAGGTTTTGACTGATAGTGGGAGTTGTGAATGGATTTATACCAAACTGAGAGTGTTGCCGTATTACTCACTCACACTTAATGGATTGAGCGAAGATAGGCAGCGAATTTTAGCGGTTCGAAGTCGGGATTAGCGGGCTGAGGGTGGGGTTGGAGGGGGCTCTTCAGGGCGGGCAGATCGCCGGAATCCGATGAGTTACAGGGCATTGATAGTGAGGCGGGGCATGTGCTTTTTTCTGCCGCTGCGACTGGAAGCTTTCAATACATGACGCATCAATTGTTTCTTCTTACAACTTCTCCTGAGCATCGTCACCATCACCGCCTCAGATTCCGCCTCGCAATTACGCTTCCATTTACTCATTCTTACCTTTTAACACGCAATTCTCTATACGTCGATCATCAGCCACCGAATAAGCCGAAACATCAGCCCGCCATGGCTTCCCATGAACAGGCCCAGCAGACGGGCGTCATCCTCACCACTGCCCTCGCCAGCCTCATCACCGGCTACATGTTTGGCATGTACACCGCAAGAGGGTACCTCATCTCGCCCGCCCTGGCGGAGGAGCGCCGGAGATATCTCAACGACCCGGTCGAGAGCGAGGAGAGTGACGTGGACGAGGACGACACACTGCTTGACCATGCGCCGAACTGGGCCAATGGTTTCGATGCGGATCGGAGGCAGGGCCTTAAACTTGAGGATACAGGCGTTGCTGAGAAGAAGAACATGATGTTGGAGAGTAGCGAGGAGTGCAAGCTGGTGCTGGTTGTGCGGACGGATCTGGGCATGACAAAGGGTGTGTTTTTTTGTTTTTGGTCTCCTCCCTCCTTGGATGTAGGATGCTACCAGTTGGCGAAGAGAACTAACTGAACTTGAACGAATAGGCAAAATCGCTGCTCAATGCTCACATGCCACACTTGCCTGCTACAAGGCCCTCGCCCGCGCCGACCCGGCCTCTGCCGAACGGAAAGTGCTCGCCCGATGGGAACGATTCGGCCAGGCCAAGATTGCCGTACAGATCAAGAGCCAGGCCGAGATGCTGGAGCTGCGAGGCAAGGCTCGTGCCATGGGGCTCACGGCCGAGGTTATCCAGGATGCTGGGCGGACGCAGATCGAGGCGGGCAGCATGACGGTTCTGGGAGTTGGGCCGGGACCAAAGAGCTTGGTGGACAAGGTGACGGGAGACCTTAAGCTGTTGTGAGGAATTCAGCGGGGAGATCAAGATTGATACAATAATACCATTCGTTGGAGTAAGCCTATATATAGGCTGGCTGAATGGACGGCGTCTAGGTGATGGCTCGCATTTGGGCTAGAGTAGGATGCTATGCTGCTTGTACGGGACATGAGCGAGTTTATAAAATGGCACATTGGGAACAGAAAATATATAGAAATGGACGTTTGATGCTTTTTTTTTTTTTAACACGGCAGCCAGATGGACATGCACAGAGAGCCACAACATTAGAAGCACTACTATGTACCAAGACAAGGTGAGATCGGTCATGCTATGGGTATTAGTATATGCGTTTTGATATGTACCTGTAACTATTCCATACATTACTCCTTCTTGGCAAACCGTGACAAGGCCGGTCCCAGGTCCTCTTCCACCTCCTTGCGCTTCTTGTCGTTCTTCTTCTGCTGTTCCTTCCACAGCTCGTCCACCCGCAGCCTCTTCTCGTCGATAATGTTCCTCTTGCGCTGCTTGCGCAGATACTTCTTTAGCGCGCCATTCTTTCCTCTCGCCCGGTTGCGAATCTCCTCCGCGACGTCGACGGGCTTGGCGTCGAGGTCCTTCTCGGCCTTGCGCTGGGCGTCGGACCGCAGGTCGATGTTGCCGAT
The DNA here is from genome assembly GCA_003439915.1 of Trichoderma atrobrunneum. Classification (NCBI taxonomy): domain Eukaryota; kingdom Fungi; phylum Ascomycota; class Sordariomycetes; order Hypocreales; family Hypocreaceae; genus Trichoderma; species Trichoderma atrobrunneum. Next base: position 28,629 of record PNRQ01000305.1, on the reverse strand, counting down.
GAAGTTGGGGTCGAGGGCGATCATCTCGGGCGAGAGCTTGTTGAGCAGGCCCTTGACCTCGGTCTCCTGGCGCTGCTTGGCGGTCTCGAAGGGGTTGGCCTCGAAGGCGTCAAAGTTGGCCTCGCCGGCGCCGGGGACGATGATGGACGAGAAGCCCTTGTCGTGGCTGATGCCGAGGACGTCTTCAAAGGGGCACCAGCGGACGCGCTCGACAGCTTTGCCCTCGCGGCCCCATTTCATGTACGGGTGCCGTACGCGCTCCTGCTCGGCGGCGTTCTTGTTGAAGAGGCCTTTCCAGATGGTCGTCGAGGTGCCCCAGCCGACAGCCGTGAGGCCTGTGTCTGAGATGGCGAGTGATGAGGCTGGTGTGTATGTTGAGTAGGTGCTGACTTCCTTGAACATTCGAATGTCCCAGACTGCCATGCGCGCATCTTGTCCTGCGGAGACCATGTATCGGCCTTCTCGATCGACGGCAACGGATCGCACGGGGCCTCGGTGTGCTAATAGTTTGACGACTGGTTCGGCTGAGTTTGGTGACCATAGAGTGACCGTGCCGTTCTGGTGTCCGGCGTGTATGATGGCGTTGTAGGGGTTGTGGGTGAATGCGGTGGGAGGGCCAAGGCGGGATGGGATCTCGGCGACGACTTGGCCGGTTGAGGTATCTTGGTATTTCAGAACACCGCCAGTGTTCTAATTAACTTTTGTTAGCAAGGCGTACAATTTGACGCTTTGAAGCACGTATAAGTCTTACCATTGTGGCCAAGAGAAAGTGGTATGGGAGAAACTCCATGTGTGTGACCTCGGAGTGCTTCCGCAGGCAATGCAGCTCGACACCGTTGCGGTCGTAGATGTAGACGTATTTCTTCTGCGCAACTGCAAAGAATTGGTTGTTGTGCAGCCACTTTACGTCTCTGACTGTCTCCCCCAACTGGATCTCGCATCCCAGCTTGCCTTCTCGCCAGTCCATTGTCGCGACATGGCCCTTGCGGCCACCGATCAGCAGCTCTCGTCCGTTTCTTGAGTAATCGCATACATAGGGTCCCAACTGGTCTAGGTTGAGCTCGAATCGCTTCTGCGCCGTCTCGACTGCCACATTGGCCACAATATCGCCTTGCTTGACATTGTAGGTTCGTTCCAACTCTCCTTCGGCCTCGAGGAATCCAGGCGTGTTCTCCAACAGGATCTCGGCATCCTTTGCTTTCAGCGTCGCATTCTGATACTTGTTCTCTAGCTCTTTTAGATTTCTTCGCAGCTTCTTGTCCTTGATCTGCTTTGTGTTGATCTGTTTGCCTCGACCATAAGATTGGTTTGCTTCTCGTATCCGTCGAGCCTTTTCTCTCTCGGCACGGGTTGCAATGTCTGTTCGAGGCTTCTGAGTGATGATTGCCTCGCTTTTTCGCGCTGTTGGCGCTGTGGGCGCCCTCTTGACGTCTGTGTCCGCACTCATTGTGCCGGTGTAGAATTATTTGGCGATTTTCGTGGATTCGAGAATCGGACGCTGGGCGACTCGCAGAAAACAATTGGTATCAAAGTTGCAGCAAGACAAAATTTCCACCGCCCGGGCTCTGGCGCGGCCTATCGCAGCGTCGCCATTGGCAGGGCCCTGATCTGCCGGTCCACCGCGCTTATCGATAATATGCCACAACAAAAAATTCTTGATAACCGAAAACCCCACCATCGCAGCGATTCTGCATTGTCTTGCGCCCAGTGCAAATACAAATTACACAATATCCAGGGTCTCAGTTTTGAGAGAACGGAAATTGATCTCACGACTTGCAAACTGGCATCGTTACCATTTCGGTTCAAGGCTGGTGGCGACGGGAAAATGTCTGCTGCCGTGCACTCGCACCGGCCCACGACGAAAGTCACCAACAAGGCGTTTAAATCAAAGGCTGCGTCCAAGCATGAGCTGAGGGATCGCGCAAAAGGTTCGATTGCGCATTTGTGTGAAACATAATTCCAAGTTGGATATATACCTAACAATGAGACATCTAGGCCGAGTCCCCAACGAAAAAGGATCCCGCAAGACTCCCCATCAGCAAGTCATGTCCAAGTTCGACCGACGAAACCAGGCGAAGCAGACTCGTCTTATCAAGCACAAGGAGCACCTGAAGGAGACTTCCATCTTTTCCGGAAAGGATGCTGCCCCGAGAATTGTTGCAGTTATTCCCTTGTGTTCTGATGGCGACGCTAAGGTGGCTATTCAGTCGCTCAACAGCAGCCTCGATATCGAAACCGACCTTACCAGCAACAACTTTCAGGTGCCTATTGATCGTTTCAAGCAGAAGCTGCAATATGTTGCCCTCGAGCGAGACCTCACTGCCTGCTTGGACGCCGCCAGCGCCGCCGATTTTGTTGTCCTCGTCCTGTCTGCCTCTGTTGAGGTTGACCAACTAGGAGAACTCATTCTTCGAAGCGTTGAGAGCCAGGGCTTGACAACGTTGTTCACAATGGTTCAGGGTCTTGATAAGATTGAGCCTGCGAAGCAGAGGCCTGGCATCATGGGCTCGCTCAAGTCTTTCATTACGCATTTCCACCCCGAGCAGGAGAAACTCTACAGTGTCGATAACAGACAGGACTGTGCCAACCTCATGCGATCTCTGTGCAGCACAACCCCCAAGGGCATTAGGTGGAGAGATGAGAGAAGCTGGATGCTGGCCGAAAATGTCAAGTTTGCGTCGAATGACTCAGAATTTACAGTCATTACCGGAGTGGTAAGAGGCAAGGGCCTAAAGGCGGATCGACTTATTCAGGTTGGTGACTGGGGCACCTATCAAATCGAAAAGATTGTTGCTGCTCCTCTTCCCAAACACATCAAGAAGAAGGGTGAGGAGGTAACAATGGAGGCTGAGGAAGAGAAAGTCCTGGAGGAGCCTTCTGACGACCGTGATGATTTGAACGATCTTGCTCCCGAGGATGTCATGATGGACGCCGAAGATGATGCCGCCATGTCAGTTGCGCCTTCAGAAAAGAAGGGTGTATTGCTGGACGAGCACCACTACTTCTCGGATGAAGAAGATGAGGCGACAGCTGGTACTAAGAAGGTTCCCAAGGGAACCTCAAAATACCAGTCAGCTTGGTACCTGGATGATGTGTCAGACTCAGGCTCTGATATGGAAGACATGGAGATGGATGATGAAAACGATGAAGAGGAGGAAGCGAGACCTGAAGATGGCATGGAGGGTTTCGCCAAGCCTGAGCCTACGGAGGCTGGTCCTTCAGAGTATCCTCAATCTGAGATGATGGAGCCGGATGAGGAAGAAGATGCCGCACAGCTGGAGCAGTTCCGAGCGCGGAAGCGAGACGAGGTGGAGGATGACAAGGAGTTCCCCGATGAGATTGAACTTCACCCCAATGTTCTGGCCAGAGAAAGATTAGCCAGATATCGCGGTCTGAAGAGTCTCCGAACCAGCCCCTGGCAAGAGGACGAGGATCGAGCACATGAGCCGGAGGAATGGCGTCGCCTTCTGCAGGTTCCCGACTACAACGCCTCGCGATCAAGGGCCACGCGTGAAGCTTTGGTTGGAGGAGTCCAACCTGGCACCCGCGTGCATATCTACATCAAGGGCATGCCTGCTGCTGCGGCCAACTCCTACAAGCCCAGCTCCCCAGTCACCCTTGTTTCCCTGCTGCGGCACGAGAACAAGAAGACTGCTATCAACTACCTGATCAATCTCAGCGCTGATCAGACTTCTTCCATCAAATCCAAGGAGGAGCTGATTGCTCAGTGTGGTGCTCGGCGCATGGTTATCAAGCCTCTCTTTTCACAGTCTGGCTCAACGCCAAACGACGTGCACAAGTACTGCCGATACCTCCACCCTGGCCAGTCCGCCATCGCCACCTTCATGGGACCAATCACATGGGGTGCTGTTCCAGTTCTGTTCTTTAAGCGCACTGTTTCTAGCGAGGGTGCTGAAGAAGACACCTCGGCTGGTGGCATGTCATTGATTGCTACTGGTACAGCCCTACCACCTTCCACAACTCGCGTTGTCGCCAAGCGCGTCATCCTGGCAGGCCACCCGTACCACATTCACAAGAAGATTGTCACCATCCGATACATGTTCTTCAACCGCGAGGACGTGGAGTGGTTCAAGGCGATGCCGCTGTGGACCAAGCGTGGACGCAGTGGTTTCATCAAGGAGCCTCTTGGAACGCACGGTTACTTCAAGGCGACGTTTGACGGACGGATTAACCCCCAGGATTCTGTTGGCATTAGTTTGTACAAGAGAGTTTGGCCGAGACACGCCGTTCCTGCTACTGGGTCATTGTTGGAGGCGGGCGCTATTCAGGAGGTGCAGGGACACGATGAAGATACCATGATGGAGTGATGGATTCCTACCTAAATACATGGCATATTTTAGAGTTTATGAATATTACGACTGGTTTTCTTATCATTAATCATTACCTGCGCAATCGCTCCTCAGACGAGATGTTGTAGCGAACTGTTCTAACCTCTACTCCGACCCTCATCTTCTAGGCAATCTTATTATACACATGACTCCCTATTATCGACGGCCCATTCTCATACTTGACCAGCGTCGCCGCCAACGAAATCAACGTCCCAAACTGATCCAAGCCCTCACACCACCTAATGACATCCTGCGTGATGCTCCCTCCACCCTCCCCCGTGCCGGTCCCGCTGACGAGCTCCTCCGCCGACAGCTGGTGCGAAAGCTTGTAGTCTGCCAGGGTGAGGATCTTGTCGACGGCCCTGCCGCGGAGAAAGGCGGCGTACCGCTTGCTCCACTCGTAGGTGGAGGGGACTTCCCAGAGCTCGCGGGTGCAGGGGAGGGGCGCGTTGGCGAAGGATTGGCAGCAGCGAGCTTCGTGTTGGCGGAGGGTGACTTCGAGGAACATTTCGACGACGTAGAGGAGGGATAGTGTTCTGTTGTGTGAAAATTAGCATGGCGGTGATGGGGTAATTGGGATGAGATAGGATAGGGAGTAAGGGGGGAAGTACCTTCGTGAGCTTTCATAGAGGACCCAGGTTGAACGGCAGAAGGGGGTTTCGATGGTGTCTAAGACGGTGTTGTAACCGAGTGTTGTATGCATCTTTTGGCCAATTTCCTATGTTTGGGTGTTAACGTTGGTGATGATGGGGATGAAGAATGAGCGTACACCTATTGTGATGAGGAGGAATTTGACATCGTTCTTTGCTAGAGTCTCTGTATCTTGTGCTTGAAGCAAAAGATATACTGTCAATGCCTGGACTGATTCAAGCAATGTTTCTGAATCGTATGCTTCATGCTATAATAAAGTGTTAGCGTCTTCTACTACAATCCTTTTGATGTATGTATACTATGAGCCCTGGGATAATCACCTCCTTCTGCAGCCTGGCAACTTCATTATATATCGTCTCCCACACAAACGGACTGTTGACCGGGGTCTTGTCCAACCACATTCCCACCAGGGAAGCACATATACTCAACGTTCTCCTTAAACAGTTGTGTTTCTGAGCCTTTGCGCAATCATGGGTCAGGCTATCATCTAAACTGCACCGGCTATGAATAAACGGAGGAAGAGTATATCCTTTGACCATCATGGCGGGATACGCGCACACCTGCCCAAGGATCGCCCTCGTGGAGAGCACAGTGGTGGCATTGAGGCCGCGGCGCTTGGTAAGAATCCGGGACCTCACGTCATGCATGAGAAAGTCGGACTGCGTGCCGGAGCCGGTGATTGGATTCCGGAGACGAGTGTCTTCATCTTGGACAACACCTTCAGGGGCTGCATGGCCCGGCATGGTCATGCTGTTGAGAAAACCAAAGACGTTTTGGCAGGGCTCAATCAGAGGCATTGCGGAAGTGTCGAGGCCGCCAGCATCAGGGCCTAGATCAACGTGCAGAAGCGGCCAGTCTGGGCGGCCAGGAACCGGCATTGGCGCGGCGGATGAAAGAGGATGTGTGGATGAGGACGATGAGACCATGCCGAGCGAATCTAGCAGGACGCTGTTCGGAAGGCCGTTGCTGTGATGTCCGTTCCTGGCGGCGAGGACCCGCAAATCCGCCGCTGCATCGCGCAGATCCCCGGGATGCGCGTTGGCATTAGTAGCAGAAGACGCAGGAGTTAATACGGAATAAGGGGCCATGCGTGCATAGTCGCACGCGAGGCTCTTGTCTATACATCGCGTGCAGCGCGGGAGGGTCAGGCTGCAGCGGGCTTTTGCTTTGCGGCACTGGACACACGTCTTCTTTCTGGATATCGGCATGTCTCCTGACAAGATTTAGAATGTCCGTATCTTAGTTGGAAAAATGGTATACACGGCAAAGGAGGAGGAAATCCGGCGATGGACGCTCTGAAGGATCTTGGTATTGGTCAAAGACGCGGGCGATTGCGCCTCCGAAGCTGGTTCTGGCCATCGGAGTTTGGGTGGAGCGGGCCGGAGTTCGAGTGGAGACGGCAAGGGGTCTTGATGGAAGAGCAAATGAAGATGAAGCGCTGACTTGATCTGGTGGCACCAGATTAAGATCTGATTGAGGGGGCGTGAGTCGAGTAGATTATTCATCCGAAGAGACAAATTTACTATTGCCCTTTGATTTGAGACAACGGAGTTCCGAATGGTGTTATTGATAATGTGATATGAGCGCCGGAGGAGGACGCGAGACGGACCGGACACGGCACGGGCTCGTTTCTGGTGTTACGGAGGAGTAGGAGAACGGAGGGGCCAAGTGCGTATGCGATGGATACAGAGAGGGAGAGGGAAAATGAAAAAGGCCTCGGTTTGATCAAGTACAAATAGTGCCGCATGTCCTCGAGTGATGTAAAGGAGTTAGATAGGATCAATATCAGTTCTATCATTCCCATTATCACCACCCTCATCATCAGCTTCGTTCAATAACATCATTCATAAAAATCTACATCAAAGAAAAAATGGCTCCAGTTAAAGTTGGCATCATCGGCCTCGGCGCCACTGGTCCTGCTCTTGGTCCCGGAGCTTGGGCTGTGGCCGCTCATCTGGCTACTTTCGTCCCTTCTCCTCACTATGAGATTGTTGCTGTCTGCAACTCTTCTGTCGAATCTGCTCAAAGATCCATCGACTTCCACAAGCTGCCATCTACCGTCAAGGCATACGGCAACCCCGAAGATATTGCCAACGACCCCAACGTCGACCTAGTGGTTGTCTCCATCATCGTCACCAACCACCACAAGGTGGCCAAGCCTGCTGTCCTAGCCAAGAAGCAGGTCTTTGTCGAGTGGCCTCTTGGAGCTAACACGGCAGAAGCCGAGGAGCTGACCAAGCTGGCTAAGGAGGCAAACCTCAAGACGATTGTTGGCTCGCAGTTCCGCATCGACCCTGCGCTGATCAAGTTTAAGGAGCTCATCGACAGTGGAGCTATTGGCAAGGTGACGAGCACACAGGTTCAGTATTCGCCCTTTTTCGGACCTCCCGGTACTTGGATGGCAGATGCCGCCTATTACCTGGACTTTAAGAGCGGTGGCAACGAATTTCACATTGCATTTGGCCACTGTAAGTCATTCATGCAGCCCTTCAAGTCTTCTTATTTTGATGTGTAATGAAAGACGCTAACAATACCACAGTCTTTGACAGCTTCCTCTACGTGCTGGGCGACTTTGCTACAATCAAGGCGACATTCTCCCAGCAGTATCCCATCATGAAACTTGTCAACACAAAAACTGGCGAGATTGTTGACCCAGCCTTTCCCAAGACTGCCCCAGACCACATGTTCGTCCAGGGCGTCCTCGAGAGCGGCGCCATCGCCAGCGTCAACTACAACCGCCCAGGCGAGCTCGTCGGCAAGACCCTGCGATGGACCATCTCTGGCACCGAGGGTGAGATTGAGCTCACTGTCAACGGCGCGCTGCAGATGGGTCACTCGGAGCGGGAAATTCGTATCAAGACGGGCGAGGACAAGGAGGCGAGGGTTGTTGACTGGCAGGTGAGCATGCCGGCGCACGTTGAGGGCGTGCAGTTTCCAGGGCAGAATACAGCTCGTTTGTTTGAGGCTTATGCTCATGGCGATAAGAGTGTTCCTGATTTTGAGGATGGTTTGAGGCTGCATAGGTTGTTGGATAGGATTGCGAAGGATGCGGGCTATGCTTGAAGCTTCGTATTTTACGATAAAATAATCATTGGGAGATACCAGCTTGTGGTCAATTGTATTACTCTTTCCATATCAATTTCATTATTTTTATTTCAGGTTACACCGCGTGAATGTAACAGTATTACGGCATTTCCCTGCAATGTCGGGGCTTCTCTCCTAAACCCCTCATCCGCGGGATGCTTCTTATAGAAGTTATGCGCAGATATTAGATCTTCTGAGGCAGTTTTTGTACGTATACGACGTCTCCTATCACGAATTTGGGTATAGATAGCGGTAATACCTGTAATACCTGGGTAGCCAATACATACATGTATGTACTTGGCGGTTGTGGCTACAGTAGAGGAGAGTGACGATACTACGGTAATAGCGTTCGATAGTAGAAGACGGTAGCGATTATAGATGAAAGTGAAGACTGTAGATCAAGGTGGTTATAGTAGCAGAGAGTAAGTAGGCCAAAGTAGCAATAGTAGTACCTAGAGTGCAGGATAATGTATAGATGGCCATGCGGCCATTGCCTGCTTTAATTCTAATTCGCCATCGGAGACTAGATAATGCAGAGCAGCCGAATGGCCTAAAAGCTCTGAAATGTATGATTGGTACGTATGTATTCCATGTCAGAGTGAGGGGTTGGGCAATATAATGTGTCCATCACCCGGCTTGCATCCAAGGCTGCGTACCCAACAAGTTCAACTGCCAGAATTTGCACATTTCGCTTTCCACGGTCATTCCAACAATGGATTCGATGAATTCAAGCTTTCGCAATATTACAAGCAATAGCTTTGGAGATAATGTCACCATCAATCAGAACAATATACAAAATCCGGCGGCAGACCAGACTGACCAGTGCCTGAAAGATCTGCGGCTGACAGACCCCCGCGACGACAAAACACGTATCCAACAGACAAAAGGTGGACTTCTAAAAGAATCCTCCAATTGGGTTTTTGAGAATGAGATTTTCAAACAGTGGCGTAATGATGAACAGAACACACTACTTTGGATCAAAGGAGATCCGGGAAAGGGCAAGACAATGCTGTTATGCGCAATTATCGATGAGCTGACGCCAGGAACGAAGCTAGCGAGGCCAATAGATAGAACAACTGACAATTTTCTATCCTATTTCTTCTGCCAAGGCACCGACTCGCGCATCAATAACGCAACTGCTGTTTTGCGTGGCCTTATTTACCTCATCATTATCCAAGAGCGCTCGCTAATCTCGCATGTTCAGGAGAGGTATAACCATGCAGGAAAAGACCTCTTCATTGATGCAAATGCCTGGGTAGCTTTGTCTGACATTCTTCTAAACATTCTACGTGACCCAAAATTTGGAGATATTGTGTTTGTTGTCGACGCACTAGACGAATGCGAGACTGACTCGGCTAAGCTTCTGGATTTTATTACCAGATACGCATCATTGCCTCGAGTCAAATGGATTGTATCTAGTCGAAATAACCTCAATATCCAACAAAAACTCGAGTCTTTTATGCGAAATGGAATACTGAGTCTTGAGTTAAAAGCAAACGCAGAAACGGTATCGAATGCTGTGGATATATATATTGAGCATAGGATTTCGCAACTACGTTCAGTCCAGCATAATCAAGGTCAACGAGACGAACTTAGGGATGCATTGAGGGAGAAAGCCAACGGAACGTTTTTATGGGTATCTCTCGTGATGAAAGAGCTTGAGGATGTTCAAAGCTGGGAGGTGATGGAGGTAGTCAAGAAGATACCGATGGACTTGACAGAAGTCTATGGACGAATGATTGATCAGATTCGGCATCAACGGCGAGGAAACACAGAATTCTGCTGGAAGATACTTTTGACAATTTTTACAGCATATTATCCGGTTAGTGTAAGCGAATTGGGAATCCTCGCCGGTCTACCAAAGGAGGTTACAGAACACCTCGAATCTGTTATAAAGCTTATTACTTTGTGTGGCTCATTCCTCACAATTCGCCAAGGGATTATATACTTCATTCATCAGTCAGCGAAAGATTTTTTATCGACGGAGGCGTTCTCGTTCCAGTCTGATGCTGGCCAAAGACATGCGAGTATCTTTGAGCAGTCAATCGCAGCCATCTCGATATTGCCACAAAATATCTATGGCCTCCCAGATTTTGGGTTTAGATCGAAGAATGCACCGCCGCCTAACCCGAACCCATTGGCTTCAATGAGATACGCCTGCTTCTGTTGGACTGACCATCTTTGTGATGCATACGGTGCAAATCACCGACCTGAGACTGGACTAGCACTCAAGGAGAAGTTATGGTCATTCTTAAAAGATTACGTACTCCGCTGGTTAGAAAGCGCAATTCTGCTCGGGGGTCTGCCAGACGCTTTACGCTGTATACAAAGGATACTACGAGAGGTATGTGCCAGGAGAGTCTACCTACCTAGGTATAGACACTGAATGTTGGCTACCAGTTACAGTTTGACACAGACCCTCAACTTTTGAAGTTCCTACACAGCACGGAGAAGTTCATAATCAACAATGGGTCGATCATTGATCGCGCCCCCTTACAAATATATGGCTCGGCACTTGTATTCAGCCCGACGTCAAGTGACATAAGAACACACCAATGGAAAGAACGACTGCCGCTTATTGAAGATATCCAGGGATCAATAAAGACCAACAGTGCAATCCTACAAACGCTCGAAGGTCATGAATCCAATGTCAATTACATCTGTTTTTCTCTGAATGGCAAGATGATAGCGTCATGCTGTCAGGATGGAACGATACGAGTATGGGATGCGGCAACAGGGGTGACTCAACATACGTTGATAAATGGTGGCCGTCCAATATCAGCGGTTTCATTCTCTTCTGATTGCCAATCGCTCGTATTTGTTTTTTCCGACATACCCAGCATGATTGGCTCCCAGATAAGGCTAGTTACCGTGTCACTGGACAACAAGACCTCATCGACACAACTTCACGAGAGCACCATACAATTAAATGGCGCAGCAGCGTATGGGCGCTCACAAGTGTTAAAAAGAAGGCATATGGGGATGGTTCTACCAGTTGTCGCCACGTTCTCGCTAGATGGTACGATGGTAGCAACAGTAGAATTTGATGGCCCAATAGAGCTGTGGGATGTGGCAACGTGTATACGTCTGCGAGCATTCCAAAATGTTGACCTATATACTGGCAATTTTTCGGCCATCGCATTCTCACCAGATTCTACGACGATGGCGTCGGGGCACTCAGACAAAATAGTGAAAATATGGGATGTAGAAACTGGTGCCTGCTTTCAAACGCTGAAGACTCCGCCGCATTTGTGGGTGTCTGCCATTGCTTTCCGATCGGACGGTAAAGAGCTAGCGCTGGGGCTGTTTGGATTTGGCGAAAAGATGTGGTTGCTGGATATAGCAACGGGCAGAAACGAAAGGACTCATATAGGCCATGATGACCACAAGATACGCGCAATTGCATTCTCGCCAGACAGTAAGATGATAGCATCGGCGTCTACTGATACTACAATACGACTATGGGATGCAGATTTAGGCACGCAGCCGTGGACGACTGAAGAAAGTTCCAACCCAGAAATAACCAATGGGATTCCGATGATGGTGTTAACACCGGATGGCACGACATTAGCGTTACTAAATCTTGATAACCGAAGAGTAGAGCTATGGGATGCGACAAAAGGAACTCGCCAAAACACATTTGAGTTTCCCATATTGCCCATTGGGGTCTCCATGTCGCACTATTGGTCCAGTGCGATTGCACTTTCCTCTAATGGTAGGATGCTAGCATTTGCTTGGTATGGAGTATGGCTATGGGATGTAGCAACAGGTCAACATATCCATCACCCAGCTCCTATGGTCTATGAACGCTTTCCCTCTACAGTGATTAAATTCTCGCCCAATGGAGAGGAATTCGCAGTATCGTGTCTTGGTAGTGCTGGAATACAGTTACAAAAAACGGCAACAGGAGAGGTTCTGAGGAGATTCGACTGGTTGTACGCGGTTAATGCCATCACCTTTTCACCAGATGGCAAAACACTCACGGCACTAGACCAGTTTTGGCGCATTTTAGTGTGGGATACAGCTACAGGCGTGCGTTTACAAGAATTCACTATCAGACAAGAATTCGTTATCGGCCGTTCGTCGGGTATTGCACGCAATTCTATCCAGTATTTGTCTGACGGGCTATTTCTTTGCTTGAATTATCGGTATATCATAAACCGGTCCCAGAGAAATGCAGAACCCCCGAAACACGATTTGATATTGTTTGATGGAGAATGGATAACCAAAGGTGGAAACCCCCTTCTTTGGCTTCCTAGAGAATACAGGCCCAGTATCGTGGCCATGCAAGGTAACACAGTCGTAATTGGGCGTGAAAATGAGGTAACATTTCTACGGTTTAATTCCTCCGTCTCTACAAAACACTAAGATCCTAATAGAATACTTGGATATCTATTAGACAAACTCTGGTAACGGCGAAGGTACGAATACTAAGTAGATGAATAGAGAACAAGGCATCGTTCACTGCAAATGAAATAATCTTGAAGCATACACAATCTACGGACATAAATATGAACACTGTGGTGATCTGATAGATGCCTCTATTAATAGCGGCCAAGTTTCGTTGCGTGGTGGTATCTCCCAGAGTGATTTGTTGTGAGCGACGCTGTAAGGAGATGAGGAGCATCACTTGAGCTTTTTGTGTTGACGAAACTAGTTAGCTACGTAGTGTAGTCTCACTTACTACGAAAAAAATTCATGATTAATAGGCCTATACTTAATTTCAAGCTTAGAAGCCTAGTGGTAGACTTCATAGCTGTTTGTCACCCCCGTTCAAAAACTTCCATTCCCGATGGGTTAAATCAGCGTAGAACTCAATCGGCAGATTAAGACAGGATATGGAGAAAAGCCTTTTACCACTGTAAGTGCTCGCCTACATAGATAAGTAGGTAAGAGATAAACGTACACTTTCTTTTAACAGTGGCCACTATAGCTAATCCCTCAAGTATCTAATCTTAGAACTACGAAGCGTCTAATTCCGACAAGGGATACTGAACAGGTAGCCACTCCCTCAAAATCCAAGTTTCTCTTCCAACGACCAAACGTACCATCGGCTTTGGGATGTTGAGGCTGAGGTTAAACTACAGTAACATCCCATACTGATGGTGCAGGCCTGTGGCTTGCGATTTTGACTCATGTCTCTCGATGAGTCTAGTGTCACTTGTTATAAAAACATTTCTTCATCAAACGCGAGATTTCACACAGTAGGTTACAAAACTTCATAATTTGGCCGAGATTGTGGTACGAATCGAATCTTTATTGCTACTCAGATCAATATTGCGTCGTAACGAACACTATTCATCATAGTCTGATCGGTCCTATCAGCAGCTCATCGCTCAAGATTGGCCTTGAGCCTTCACTCCGGCATCTCCAAGAGGGACAATGAGACTATAACTCTGGCCGCTGTTTTGTTCTTGCACGCCCGTTGACAGTAACAGAGGTGTCATTTGTCCGTCATTCGAGAAATACAACTCCGGTCTCTCTCTGCGGTTAAATTGAGTAACCAATCCATCATTGTACTGGACATACGTGCTGAATGCAAGTGTTCGGTTGCCGAATGTCCATGGTCCTGTGTAGTTCCTCGCATAGGCATGACGGCCAACTTGAGGACCCCAGCCAAATCCACCATCAGGCTCAAGGGAATGCAAAAGCATGTGGAAGTTGCCTCGCTTGTCGCGCCATACAAACGGATCCTCGTTGGCGTCGTCAAAGATTGGCTGTGACTCAATCTTCTTGTATGGGCCCTCAAAGCCAGACTCTGAGAAGGCCACGTTGATCAACTCGGAACCACCGCAGTTGATTGGGCAACCACGGTAGACCAATAGCATAGCGGCAGTGTGGCCAGGACAATGTCCGCCATCTGTGGTCGATTCTGCGCGTCCGCAAGAGCTGGAGTACAAGGGGAATGCCGTGGGATTTGTCAAATCGGCATCCCAGTCACTCGTGTTATTGCCCTGCATGACTTGTCCCTTGAAAGTCCACTTGCGGAGATCACTGCTGCTCATGACAGAAACGCCACTCTCTCCATTAACGTCGTTGCCTGGCCCGCAGGTGAAGCTCTTCGATTGGCATGTGTCTGTCACGTTTGTAGGGCATCCAATATAGTACAGAAGCCATTCTTTATCCGCAGGGCTATAGACGACAGTTGGGTTGTGCGCAAAGGTTCCCACAACTTCAGCGGCAAATTTGTAAGGGCCAGCGGGACCTGTGCGAGATTCAGCCCGAATGATGCGGCTGTAGGGAGCCCAGTAGTCAAGGCCACATCCGTGAGTGAACTCAGAGGCGAAGAGATGGTACAGATCACTCTCCTTCGGGTCCTGAATAATCTTGGAGCACCATGAGGACGTTCCCTCTGGAGTCAGATTATAGCCACCGTTCCGCTTAGCTGGACGGATGTCGAGCACGCCACAGTCGGTGCCAGTCCACGCGGGATCACACTGACAGACGCCACCTTTGGCACAAACGCCGTTAAGGCTGCAGTCTTCATCGGTTGAGCATGTCTGGTAGGACAAGCCAACGAATAGGCCGACTAGAAGATACAAAAGCCGGGCCATTTTGGACGAAACTCCACGGTGAAAGCGAAACAAGCGAGATAGCCGACGACAGAATCAGTCTCGTTTGTACAAAAGACGGTGAGAAAGAGGCCAAAGTTCGGAATCTTAGGCCTTCATACTATCCAAAGTATTGCATGGTGACCATGACAGCATAGCAGAAGCCAGGTGTTGAGGAGTCAACGACTGATGCCTGACTTTTATATGCCATCCCCCGGTACTACGGCTACATGAGCTTCATATCTAAAAGATCGCGACGGAGATGAAAATCTGGGGATGCGGGGTGACGCCGACGGGTAAATGCTTAATAGTTACAGGCGACGGAAAGAGTAAAACATCAAAGATAGGTGAAAACCGAGATATCGGAATATGAGGCCGTGTTGAGATCGTCAGGGCTCCATCTCGTCGAGGGGAATCCGACGGGTATATTGCTCACTACGTAGGTGAAGAGGGGTTCTTATAAGTGCCATTACATACTTGGAGATCATCGTATTTATTTCTCTATTAAGCCGACTTCGATACCGACCATATCTCCGCATTTCAGCGATTTCCCGCGGCTAGCAAAGACTTCGGCAATTGAGACGCTTCTTGTCCAGCTTCTTTTCTAGAACTAGCACGAGGAGATAGCGTAAAATAGGCGTATAAAGCTACAAGTTAGAGCTCGTATAACTTCCGCGGGGACGCTATAGACGCGATATAGGTAAATGATATGATAAGCAGCTGACGATAGCAGACTGTTCTCGGCCACTCGAAGTATTGGCGGAATAATGTCGCCTCGGGGAGTCCATTCTGAAAGATATGTCTCTTGAAGGTTGTTCTTAATTTGTCTTGAAGAAAGAAAAGCTATGAATTCACAGGTAATCGAAGCATTATAAGGGGAAAGATGCCTTCATTGTGTAAGCAACGTCTCAGCATCAATACGAACTCGCATTCACACCAATCGGATTCCACCCAAACTGCCGAACATCAACTAGCCTCGATAAGGACATACATGCGCTCTGGGTCCATTCCCTTTGGGTATTTCATAAAAATGAGTGATGATATTTCCTGTAAAAGTGGCACTATTGTACTACCATCGCCACTCCTGCTACCAAAGGCTTCGCCAGCCCGCATTGCAAGTAGTGACAAGTGGGAGCCACGACGGTTTCCATCTACCTATCAAAAACTACTTCAACAATAAATCCCCTTAATGAGCTTATTCCATCTCTACAAAATGCACCGTCGCAGGTGACATCTTCACAGCTCCTCATTCGAAAGTATGTTTTCTTAACACATATGAGTTACTCGGCCTTCTCGCATTCTAGAACCTCAGCATGAACCCAGATGTTGTACCAGCCCCATTTTTCCCAAGTATCGCATCCATTGCACCCAAAATCGCCTTCAAAACCATGCCCTAAACAAAAATGTGTGGGGTTGATGCCGCCGAATATATCGTTGATTCTATCTACGAACTCGAGTGCTGAACGACTCCAAGTGTCGGAATAATCACCCCAGTTCGGGCTGACTTCGACAAATCTTCGATCAATACTGCTGAAAACTTTTCGTTTGTTTGACAAGGCATGACTGTCTTCGGTCCTGGTTCGCTTCAAATTGTAATCGATAAGATAGAGCGTTTGGTTACGTGAATAATTTTCGACCATCCAGACTATAATGCGTACGAAAAGACCTCGAGGACTCATCTCTTCAAATAGAACATTCGGGTTCCTAATCTCGTCAAGACCATCGTACCAACTAGGATCGTATTCGAGCGCCAAGTGAGGAAAGCCGCGCATCCCGATCGCATAATCGACCATGCAGAAGTCTTCTATAAAGTACGGATTCTCCCTGTAGTAGCCGACAGTGCCTGCGTTAACGGGCTGTAGGCAGACGAGATCTTGGTTTGGATGAATAGCGAAGCACCAGTTCCCGCTACTGTGTGGATAAATGAATGGCACACAGGCGTCCATAGGTAGGTTGTCATCCATTGAGCTTCGGCCTTGACGAAACTTTGCTGTCCAGTGGTTCATTTTATAATGCTTCTCGATAACTTCCCTAGACTCATGGCATGCATTCCACATGCCATAGTCCAAGAGATACGCAGACGGGTTATTGTTGGTCCACGAATAGCTGTCGCCAAATTTTGGTGCAGCAAGGCAATATGTAGTACCGTGATTAATTTCGCAATCAGAGCCCAGATGACATTGCACTCTAAGTTTTTTCAACGTGTCACCATCTTCTTTATAGTTGGTCACCGAGAAGAAATGAGCCCTAGGGCGGGATGGGCTGATTGGTTGTAAGGCGTGTTTCCAAATTTTGAGCCTTAGCTCAGTTGGTAGATTGGCAAATTGATGAAATTCGGATGGCATTTTGCATGTATTGTCAAGGTTTTCCCCTACAGGCGCCATGGTGTATGGCAACTCAGGTGGATTATGGACTGTATGTGTGCCTTTGTCGAGGAACGCTGCGGTGACTGTGTTGTTGCGCAATAATGGTGAGGGAGGGAGAATTTTGTTAGAGAGAGAGAGATGAAATGGAAAAGAAATTGTTGTAGGAAGGCGGGGGGCTCCGTGTCGCTTATATAGGTGTCCTGGTGGACAGTAGATGTAAATAAACAAACATCTACTGGGCAATTAAATTTCTCAACATGTCAATACCCAGGAAGAAATGGTGGAATCTTGTTACTCGAGGCTTGCAGAGGCTTCTATTTGGACGCCTCCGAAGTACCTGTGAGTCATTTGGTGCACGAAGTTAGGTATAGCCACAAAGGCTTATAGTAAAGTTATAATAATTATAGATATCTGTGGATAACTGCCAATGATATGAAACTTCATCACGCCTCCCCAGAACTTAAGTCAGTAAGGTTTACGGTAAATAGGTATCCCTTATTTACATAGAAGGCGAAAGCCTTGCTCATTGAGAAACTTCAATGATTCACAAACGCAACAAATATAGTAGTATGCCATAGGTGTGATAGCTGACCTTGACAGAAGATATGGGTGGCTATCAACACTGATATAATGTTCACAGTCAGCTTAGATACGTGGGCCACAAATTCAATCTTTTCTGATCTTTTTATATACTCCATTGATGCTTATATTTACCGAAGCAACCAAATCACACTCTACCGTCTAAGCGCCGGGCACAACAGACCAGGTTTCGGCTGTAAACAAAAGCTCTTCTTTGGCCTCCAGCTCCGCTGGGTCTAGATAGAGACGCAGCCCGATGTTGCCGTTCCCGACATTGAAGACTCTCATGATAATGTATACGGAATCTTCTTTTCCACGGTTATCGTGTAACTTAAATCTTTTGTTAGCAGTGAACCAAAAATACATCAATCAGGGAGTCCATACCATTTTGTACTGGTTCTTGCTTACGAAGAAGCGAGTCTCGCAAGAAGAAACTGTCGTTTTCACCTCAAAGTGGTATGTTGGCCTTCTATGTTCCCATGTACTGGCATCAAAGTAACAATTGTCTATGAGTAACTTTGTGAAAGTTCCCATTTTGTCATGATAGACAAGATCTGACGTCTCGCGGCCATGCCAAGGTTGCATAGTTGCATATTCCGGATGCTTCTTCGCGTACCACCGAATCTTGCTCTTCCAGTTATCCATGCCAAAGTCTGGTAGTGAAGGACTGCACGCTTTTAGAAGTTCAAATATCTAAGTTTTTAGTCAGTATGAAGGGAACTCAAACCCATTCTCTTTTGTCACTTGGGAACTCACATATAGCTCTCCTGCAGCTCCGATCATCTTGTCTCTCTCCAATTGGGAAAAACTACCGGCAGAGTTGATTCCATAACTTTCAATTCCAAAATAAATGGAGGCCGGCAATGAGGGCAAAGATTCTCTCAGAGCATCCATGCCAAAACTACCCTTCATGGGAATCGATGCTCTTCGTGCTGAAGAGACAACATGGCTCAGTAACCCAGCATACCCAAGGTTAATTGAAGCGACTTCTCTTTGTAAAGAGGTAGATACTTCAATTCTCTCCCCAGATGCATGCGGTGAAGTTTGCTGTACAAAAAGCCCAGTGGTATTCTGAGAAGAAGTAACACGGCTGCTAGCAACAATTGTATCTTGATGCACAACAGTAGCCAGTATCTCACTATGATCGAAATCCATCCTTGGAGAGGACATATCGGTCAAGGGTGTCGCCATATTTGATCCAATTTCTGTCGAATCACTTAGTTCGAAGGCTTCCCTTCTTGTCGAACTAGTTGAGACTGAGTCTTCTTCGTCGAAAATCTCTTCGTCCTCTATGTCGATATCGACTATCCCTTCCTCGAGAAGAATTTGGTTATAGATGTCAGAGTCCTCTTTCAGAATATCCTTCACCAGTGAATGGTTTCTGTCATTGGCAGAGCTAGGGTTCTTCGTAGAGCCACTCGTTGTCATCCATTCAAACAGCCGTGATGGTAAATCTCGAGCAAGGCAAAGTGCTCTAGACTTCTTCTCTTGAGGAACGAAGATGTCGAGACCTGTACCACTCTCTTCTAAATGAAACTTACTGCGGCTTATCTCATGATAATATGATCGGCCACTTTGCTTCACGACCTGTACACACGATATTTTGTCCGTCTCAAAGACTTTCGCCTGCTTTAAGAGGTAATACAAATTGTGAATTTCCTCAGCTGTCCGCCACCGAGGGCTGTTGAAATGTTTGGCAATCCTAAATAGAAGAGTGAGTCACTACATATACCTAAAAAGGGAAGGGTATATAACCTACCGACATAAAGCACGCGCTCTCGATTCGATGTTATGACTCAAAGAGTGATCCAGAACACGGTCATCGTCCTCCACCTTTGAGGTTTCTGTAACTAGACGTGAGAGATATCTTTCTTCAAGTCCCAACCATCTTATGACAGGACCTAACGAATGAAGCTCGTCAAAAGTGAAGCCCAAGGTTTTGATTTGGTTGCGAAAGTTATCTTCCAGTGGGCGCGTGTCCGCTATCGCGAACTCTGCATTTCCATCACAGAATTGGATATTTTGCTGGGCGCCAGGTTGTCTTATCGGGAAAATCTTGAACTTCTTCATTTCATCTGGTTTGATGTTCTTATAATTGCTGATCATGTGAAAGTGGTCTTTGAAAGCGAAGAATTGCTCTTTCACTAATTCCACTGTTGGCTTGGATTCTCCCAATTTGGAGAGCTCAGTGTATATCAGTCCGAGAGTGAGCGTCTCCACACGCAAGAATTCAACGAAAAACGACTTCATTTCTTTGTAGTCGCTCTCTAGGACCTTCTTACTGCGAACAGTCGTTGCACTGGACCAGAGGCACTGAGAAACTTTGTTCCAGCAATTATCAAACTTTGTATAAATCAAAGCTCCCTCGACGAATTTGCTCCTATGAGAAATTATTAGCTCTGTTGCGTATTACAAAGACCACTCTCGCTTCAACTTACTTCACGAGTTCCCTGGTTTCATTTGACTTGTTTTTGCTTAACAAGGCCCATAGGGACTTGTAAAGGCTCTTAATTCTGTCAAAATCAGTGGAACCTGACTCTCTGAGATTGTTGAGCTGATCGCATATAGTTTTCTCGTCGCAGTTGCCTACACCGAGTACGTCGGTGAAAAGGAGCCTGATAGTCGAAAGATTATTAATAGCCAAGGCTTTATACCTAACCTCCAGCGGCTCTTTAATAGTCAACGATTCCGGGCCCTCCCATACGCACTTATTTTGGTACACCGAACGGAAACATCCATACTGGGTCTTTGGGATATAAACCAAATCACGGTCGTAAAACCGATCTCTGTTTGTGGATATAAGTTAAGTGTATGAAATCAAGAGCAAGAGCGGAGTTATTAACATACCTGATCATTTCTTTATTCTTGTCGTCAGGAGATTCTAGGTACTTGCCGTAGATAACGCCATATAGTTCAAAGATACGAGAGAAATCGTCGATGTCGTCGTGCCCTTTGTTCTCTTCCATGATATATCTTAGGACGTCTAAATAGAAGTAAAGGTCTTCTTCAGCTTTGACGCCGAGAGATGAAACCAGAAACCCCCAATCTTTGACGTATGTTTCATGTGTAACTTCGTCATCGAGCTGCAGAAACGGAAAAAATTCTGACCCTCTTAAGAATCTTTCCCGCTGGTGTTTTAAGTTCGGGAGCGGAAGATAAGTGTCTTCTAGAGGAACTACTCCGCCATCGTCAAAGGGAACTTCTATAGCTCTCAATTGGCGGATCAACGTAGACGAAGATTCTATTTCCTTGCTCTCTTGACCCCAATTATAGCCCAAATATCCGAGAAATTTATCTGGGAGACGGGATTTCACGTAAAGACATTCTTTTGAAAGCTTGCCTCTATCCTCTTTGGATATGATTCGCAGATGACGTCGTACCCCAACATAGCTGCATAGCCAGTTCTTCCATGAACTGAGCTGCATAGCTTCATCACTTTTCTGGAACACTTGATTCAGCCAGAGAGGATGAAGGAAGTAAACTGACAAACCATCAGTATCTTTAACATTTTCAAGTAGTTTGGAAGGACCAAATGGTTTATCGTCAGGCATATAGATGTCCGTCGAAAAGGGGTGTCGAAAATAGGTTTCGCTGTCAACGAGCCAGATATTTCCGGCGTCTTCCGAGCGATGTCTATACTTGTCCGTTAAGAACATGTATTTGAGTTGCGCAACACCTTGTGTTGTAAACTTAGTCCTCAACTTTCTCTCCAGTATCCGTCGACGTAGGAAGGAGATCTCGGCCTCTTTTGCGCCCAAAAGGCTGAAAAGTTGCCGACGATGAGCATTTTGCGTAGCTTCGGAATCAATTATATTTAAATCGAGAGCGGGTGGAATTTCAAGTCCATCTGCTTCTGGTAAAAATATCTCTTGATTCACAGCTGCAATCCATGTCCCGCCTTGAAGTGGCACCAATTGCAAACTGCGCAACTTGGAATGGAGGACAGTGTTGGACGATATAAGAATGCTCTTTAGGTAGTTTGCTGATCTTGAATGCCAATCATCATCCCTATCTTTGGACCTCATTCTCGGGTCGCTTGTATTGAGATCGAGCGAAATGGCATCCAGGATTTCAGATGCGGTGTATTCTGTCAGGCCATAACTTCGTAGAATCATGATATCGTCCTTCGAATAACGCTTCGAGATGTGCATTTCCGGGTTGTTGTCTCTAAACAAGGGTTCTCCATCGCTGTCAAGCTGAGATTCCACGGAGTAGCGTAGAGAAGATATTAAACGGAAACTGTCTTCGCTTCTCGGTCTTAAAATCGCAGTCTTGTTCAGTCTCTCTTGCAGTAAAGCAACCAATTGAGACCAAAAGGGATCAAAGTGCTGCTTTTTTTCTGGCAAATATCTCATCCAAGTATACTGGAGCTTGGGATGATCGCAAAACTCAAGGGCAGCCTGGATAAATGCATCCGCTATCCCGCGTCGGATACCTATATTTCTGCCAGATGTCATGACAATGTCCTGTCGATTGGCTTGGGTCACAAAATCGCTATTAATTAGAAACTGAAATAGATGATCAGTATGCATGTATAAATATGGCAGGCATAATAGCTTACCGTAAAACCCGCTTGTTTCATAGGTAAGAATGTGAAAATCTCCTGGTACTCTACAATGGGTACTGATTCCTCAGTCAATGGGAAACCCAAGACTATTTCTGCCGAAGCATATGTCTTGTTTTCTTCTTCGTATTCGGAGTACGTCCGGAGTTCGTTTTTATCAAGTCCGCCAGCAGTATGCTTGAAAAGATAATAATCTCTGGACGAACTCTCCACTTTGCCGGCCGTTTCCGATACCTGGGTAAGCCTGATGAGATTTCTATCGATGCGCTCTCTCGAAAAGGTGTTTGACTTCATCAACTTCTTCTCGTTGTCAAAGATAGAAATCCGAATCTCTTCAATGTTTCGCATGAAAAGAAGAATATTTTCTTTTAGACTGTTAAACTGGTCCAAAATAATCTGGTATTGGGATGGTGAAATCGGACTGTGGCCATCGCCAAGTTCCAGCACCATTCGTGTCCCTAGGCATGGTTCTTCGTCTTCGTCTGGATCTCCCCACACTGGCGTAATCATACCCAGTCCTTGATCTCCCTTTTTATGCTTAAAAAAGAAGCTAAAGGGGCCAGATTCAATATGAACCTTCCATGCTGCCATGAAGACAGATTTGAAGCCGATGCCTTTCTCTCCAACGTATCCTTTCTGGGCTCCCGACTTTGAACTTTTGCCAACTGCACAGATAGCTTTGAGATTCTCGGGTTGGAAACCATCCTCATTGCACTCAATGATTATTTGGTCAGGATACACTTCGAAGGAGACATAAGGGGCCTCATGGGAGTTCCGTGCTTCGGTGAATGAGTTGTCTTCAGCGTTCTGCAGAAGTTCGAAAACAAATCTTGCATCACTCGTGTATAAGTTTTTGGCTAAACTGAAGGAAGAGTAAGTTACTGCATCATAGCGATATTATATAGTTAATTCAAATAGTGACGAACGTAGAAATAGCAGTTCCGGCGATGCTCTCTAAGTTTCTCATCTTCCTCTGTAATGTCTCGCGATGTTCAGGTTTTAACGCCTTCCAGATACTCTCGGGAACGTAGCCATGATCATCAGCGATGGACTCCACAAGTTCCCGAGCGGCGTCCTGGCTCATTTTTGGTGCCGACATTATGGAGACCAGATTGAGAGAGACTGGCCAAAGAATATCTAAAACCACAAGGTATAAGATGATGAGTACAAGATATTGGTAGAGAACGGCGAAAAGACAACAGGAAAAGAAACAGTATGTGCACACTTGGGAGGAAGTTGGTAACAGAAATAGGTGAGAAATTTTGGGGTCGTGAACATCAGCGCCGTACCTAGGCATGTTAAATACAGCAGTTCGGACGCAACTATTGCACGTAGAAAGACTAGAGTACCTCTATTTAGAAACTGCAGAACCAACATGCATAAAACGGCCTGACCGGAAATTGGCGCTAAGCCGTGTCGGAGTATCTATCAACCAAAATGTCAAAATCACGGCGCGTAAAAAGAACATTAACCGCCAGCCGCACATGCGGCCACTGTTATGAAACGTGATATATCCTCAGGAGAGCGGAAAATACATCTCAATCAGTCATGGTCTCGTTTGTACGGCTGAACGGAACATCTCCGTTGGAGAACTGAGATTCCACTTTGGTGGTTACGACGTTTACTTATACGACCTGTTGCACTGTACTCGTACCATCTTGTATGCGCGCGCCCTCTTATCAGCGCTACAGTGCCGAAAAACTCGCCCTGCTGAGCCCGTGTTGACTACTAATGTACTCGTCCTTTGCATCTACGTTACCAACGAGGCTCGTTGTAACTTGTTGCGGGCATGTTATTAGCCGTGCCACATATCATCAATTGAAGTCATTGTGCATCAATGGTGTACTAAATTTGTCTTGCTTCCTCAAGTCCCTCGAGCCCGTACAGTAAGCAGCCTTACACTCCAACTCACATTTGCAAAATACGCCAAACAACAATACAACATGTAAATTGCGTCATTTATTGACAAATGCAAGTACTAGCTGTGAACACACAAAGCCCACCAAAGACGATCCAGTATATCGTCCATGGCAAATTGAGAGTAACCTAATTAACCACGGGATTTGTTGGACAGCACCCGAATTGGCTATCCAGCACTTTAGCGACGGTAGGTGGTTTGCTAGAGGTCTTGGCGTCTATGTACTATTTGCTACTTTCTTCTACTACCGCTCCTTTCTTCTACTATTTGTTCCTTTCTTCTACTATCCGTTACTTGCGTCTACTATCCGCTACTTTCTTCTACTGTCGTTACTTTCATCTACCATCGCTATTTTAATGTGATGCTCCCCAAACATTTGTATTCATACGTTAATATTTACTACCACTAAGATGTTCGGGTCTCCTCCCCCACGTTCTCCTCGGCCTTCTTGGCCACTTCCTTATCCTTCTTTCCCTATTTAAACAAGCCTTGTTAGTATTCTAAGTTATATATACTTTTCTATAAATATACTTACATATTATTTGAAAAGGGCCTGAAATCGTTAGCTTTTTTCTTCGCCTATTACTATAATAAGATACTTACCTTAACCTCGGCGTTTAGCTCCTGTAGTATTACTGAGATACTAAATTAGCAATAACCTATTATAGAAATCGGGTATATTAATGTCTTCATTACAGGTATAAGACTGTAGGTTGTTAATAAGAATTATATAATAAAAGTCTAATAATTACTTATAGTAAGTTCTTTTTTTAATACTTTATTATATATTAGATTATTATAACTTAAGATATTAGAATAATAGTAGATGTACTTTAACTTAATTAATAATTTTCTATAATATTAGTATAATATAATTTTGGTGAAATATACTTGGCTATATTTACTTCCTTCTCCTTTTCTGTATCTTATAAAAAAGCCGTTAGATTGTCTGTAGTATAATGAGATTGAGAAGATTAAACCTACCTTGATCTTCTTGGCAACGGCCTTTGGCGGCGAAAAAATCTCGTTAACTTTATGCCTACCTCAAGAGGTTGTGGGCAGCTTGGTTCAAACTCACCCCCAAGTCATTACGCAGATCCTAGAGAGAGTGTTAACGAGATTTACTTAGTTTATTATTAATAAAAAAGTATAGCTTTACCTTTAACTTTTTCTTAGCCTTCTATAGTTATAAACTATTATTAAATAAAATATCCTTAATCTTATAGATAATATAACTTACTTTAATAGTTCCTTTTTATTATATTTAAGTAATATTAACTTAAAGATATTCCGTTAATATTTAACTTACCTGTGGCTATTTAGTTACCTACTAAATTATATACCTATAAGTATATGAAATAATATCCTATAGTATGGGGAGCATGGGGGACGAAAGGTAAAGGGAGGCGAGGTATAGTGGAATAGTGGTTTAAGTAACCACTAGGTATATAGTATAGTAGATGTTTATATATACAGGTATTTTAAAAACTAATATTAAATATTATTAGTTTATGTTAAATTACTTTAGAATATTTTTTAACAGGGACTTATAAGTAATTTATATTATTTATAATTATAGTAATAGATTAAACAGTTAGTATAAGTAGATTAGTATAATATACGGAAGACTTATAAGAAAATTAATATTATAAACTAAAGTTAGTATTATATAGCTTTTAAATTTTACTAATTACTTTATAAGTAGAGATTAAGAGAATAGTTTATAATACTTATAAAATAGACGTAGCGTAAGGCTTAAAAAAGAAAAAAGAAAGAAAAGTTCTCCAGGGGAAAAAAGTCTGGAAAAGGTCTGTATGTCGAACTAGAAGGAGCGGTATTAAGTATTAATACTATGTTGATATCAGGAAGCGCGTAGATGTATACGTACCTACGTACTCTGCACACCTACTCATGTCTATCTCAGCGAGCCGCAATGAAATATTATTATTTACTCTTACTTACTACATTTATTACATCTACTACATCTACTACATCTACTACATCTACTACATCTACTACATCTACTACATCTACTACATCTACTACATCTACTACATCTACTACATTTACTACATTTACTACATCTACTACATCTATTATATCTACTATAGATAAGAGGCATAATGCAAGAAGGAAAGCCCGCTACATCAATCAAGAAAGACGAAGGTTTAGCATTGTTGCGATGGAATTCGCCTTCTCCAATTATGCACACGGAGCTTTCGAATCCTCAACAAAAACGCCGGCTAGCCTCGACGGCGACGAACCTGACTGGAAGGATCTCGATACTTCCCAGACAATTTGCGAAAGTCTGGTCCAAATGTAGAAATCCTATATAGTGGAGATAAAAGAGCAATCCGACAAACTGATAAAAGCTGAATAAAGAACTAATAACTATTAAAGAAGTATTAAGTATATACCAAGGCCAGCGTCCTAAGAGGAGACTTATTTAATATTAAGAGTATTTATACTATATAGATTTAAAAATACTGCGGAAAGCCTTCGGTAATAGAGACTTTTATTATAAAAATAAGGAGGACTATTCTATTAATTAAAAATTAATAAAGCTTTTATTATAGAAAATATAATTAAGTATTTATAAAGCTTATAAAAAGGTAAAATAGTCCTTAAGTATAATTTATTTATTAACTTATTTAAAAATAATAGTTAGTGCTTAATACTATATCCTTTAATAAAGTACTTAGTCCTACTATAAATAAGTAGTATCTAGCAGCAGATTGTAATAAGCTAAGCTCTTATAGTGTTAGTATAAGAGGAATTCCCAAGGGATAAATGTAATAAACTGAGCTCCTATAGTATTAGTATAAGAGGAATTCCTAAGGGATAAACCTTATATTAGGTTTATATTAGCGGATAAGCTAAGCTAGACTAGTAAATAATTAATTAAAAATAAGGGGTTTATTTATATAATTAATAAATAATACTTATAAATATAATTAAGTATTATTTTATATTTATAATTAACTATTTAATTATTTTAAATAAGTATAAAGAAGTTAAAGTTATATATTTAATTAATTAGGTATTTTTAATATTTTTAATAATAAAGTTTATTAAATTATACTTAACTAACTTAATAATTAATTTTATTAAGTTATTTTTATTAATTAATTAGCTTATTGTTTATCTATAGCCTTTTACTTAAGGCAGCCTATAGTTACAGCTATAAAAGTTTAATTTATAATATAATATCCCCCTTTTATTAATTTTATTTTTAAAACCTATTATATATTATATTTAAAAATCTTTATATACTTTAGTAAATATTATTTCTTTTTTTTTTTATATTTTTACTAACTATAGTTAATAGTAAGTATAAATATTTTAAGTTTTTTAAATATTATAATATAAGGCCTTTAAATATTTTATATTACTTAGTTTATTAATAATAAAGTTATACTTTTATTATAAAAGTAAAGTTATTAATATTTTTTTTAAAAGTAATTTTCTTTATTATATTTAATATATTTATTATTAATAATTTAATTATAAAGTATTTAGTTTATTAATATTTTAACTTAATTATATAGTTACTTAGGGTATTAAGCTTAATTTTAATTTAAAAAAGCTAAGGAAAAGTAACTTAAAGCTAATACTTAAGTTAAATATTTTATTTTAAAAAAAGAAATAATTTAAAAAATATAATAAACTATTACTTATAATATTAAAAATCTAAAGGAGCTAAAGTAAGTTAAAAAAGTAAAGTATAAAAAGTAAAAGTAAAAAGTAAAAGCCTTTTATTAAGCTAAAATATTACTACTTAATTTAAATAATTTTATAACCTTAGGTTTATAAATAGTTATTATTAATTAACTTTTTTTATTAATAATTTAAGGTTTTTAAATTTAGATTTTTTACTTTATTAAAAAGTATTTTTTTTATTTTCTTAAGTAGTTTTAGAAATATAGTTTTTTTATTATAGGTTTTTATTATATTTATAAGTATTTATAAAGTTTATTTTAGAAGATTTTTAAAGTAATATTAATATATTTAAAATTACTTTTTAATTTTTAATTATTTATACTTTTATTATATTTTTTTATTTTATTAAGTAATAGAGTTTATTAATTATTTTATTTATTTTTAATAATATTATTTTATTAATTTTATATTTAAGTTCTTTACTTTTAATAATAATTTTATCTTTAATAAGTTCTTTTATATTTTTATTTATTAATACTTTTTTAATAATAAAATATAAAAATTAAGTATATTAATTTTCTTTATTTATTTAGTTATTTTAAAAGATTTAATTTATAATTAACTTTATTAATTTTCTTTAGAATTTTATAAAACTTAACTTTTTTATAATTTAACTTATTACTTAATTTATTTATTTTAATATTAGTTTATTTTTTCCTTAAGTTATATTAAAGTAAATAAATTATATTTCCCTTTAAAAGTTAATTTTTAAACCTTTTTTATTATATATTTTTTATATATTTTATATAAGTTTAAGTTATATATATAATTCCTAGTATAATTCCCTAAGTTTATTACCTTAAAGTTATTAGTTTTTTATTATATTTCTTTTTTTTAATAAATATTT
>PNRQ01000304.1:0-36706 GCA_003439915.1 Trichoderma atrobrunneum | reverse complement strand
AGAGGGATGGGAGGATTGGGTTGGGGAGGAGGGCGAGGTGAGTGAGTGAGGAGGAGAAAGTGTTTGGGAGAGAGAGAGAGAGAGAGAGAGAGAGAGGAGGAGAGGGATGGGAGGATTGGGTTGGGGAGGAGGGCGAGGTGAGTGAGTGAGGAGGAGAAAGTGTTTGGGAGAGAGAGAGAGAGAGAGAGAGAGAGAGGAGCGGGATGTGGGACGTGGAGGTTATGATTTCAAAGTGGTTTGTCCTATTATGATTATGATTACTGCCTATTGTTTTCAAGTCCTGTGGAATATATATAAAATTGACACAAATGATGGTACACTCCGGTATTGAATGCTTGGTATAAACCTGTTCTAGCCATTTGTCCTGATCATGCATCTCCTCCCGCCCGTTTGCCAAAACGCACGCAAATACACATTTTCCCCCATTGATAATTAAGTACCTAGTAAGTAATGCAATGCACTGCAGCATCTACAGCCCCGTCCATATGCAGAAATATAAATAACTAAAATACAAGACTCGTTCATTCTATGTCAGATTTCGCCGGCCGCTCCAAGTCAAAAATGGGCCACTTTAGCCGTTCCGTATCAGGTAAATCCAAATCAGCACCGCGATCCAAGTGACTCTCCACGATGTGGTCCACATCTCCGTGACCATGACCTTGACCGAGAACCGATCTCCCCTGCCGGTCGTTGTTTTCCACGACTTGCTAGTGTCGTAGTAGTCTTCGTTGATCGTGATCCGCGGCCACTTGCCGTCGGCCAGGCTCCGTCGAGGCCTGTGCTTGCCCTTTTTACCAGCCCAGCGCGTGCTACCGGCGCCGTTAGTCGAGCTAGACGAGGGCGTGATCGGTGGCTCGACTTTGTCCTTGTAGATGGGGAGGCTGGCGCCCCTTCGTTCGGGCGGCAGGGCGAACGGGGTGAGGCGTAGGACGGGAACGAAGAAGGCTCTGACGGCGAGGAGGATGAGGGAGAAGATGCAGAAGGCGATATAGTTCATGTATTTGACGAGTTGGTTTGGTAAAAGGCAAAGATGGGTCTGCACCGTCTTCTCGGGCGAGCCGGGTAGGGGCTTGCCATCCTTGTCGATTGGGTTGTAGAGACTGACCATGAGAAAGCCTGGGGTCGGCACTCCCTGCGACATGCTCATCGTCTTGACGGTAATCTCCCGCACATTCTCTTTGGCGTCAGAGTGTACGAGTTCGCAGTAGTCGTGGTCGTCGCCTGAGAAGGCATGCACAACGTTACCGATACTCTTGACGAGCTTGACGGAGTCCTCCTCCGAAAGCACGTTCTGGTATTGGTACCCAGCCACCACTGATATAGCATTGCTGGGGTCTTTCTCGTCGGATCCTTTCTTCTGTGGCCAGTGCTCACGCTGCGGGCCACAGGGCGTACCAGGCTCACGATAGAGAGGAACATGCGTAAGAAGAAGCGTGGGGAAGTCGGCAGCGCCTGGCCCGGGATCTCTTGACCATCGGGTCAAGTCTGCCTTGTCTAGCTCCTCGACGTGGTGCTTGAACTTGATCCCCCGCTCAACGCCATACCAGAACTTTAGCTCGTTCTGCGCCATCTTCCGCTTTGTAGATTGAACACCGTCTAGAAACTCGTGGACGGGGCCGTAGATGGATGACAGATCATGGTTGTCCCTCTGAGTAGACGTTCCCGCGCTCAGGGAGACAGCGTCGACCGAGACAATAGTGTGGTTTCCCACAATATCGACCCGGTTTCCATCTCCAAAATACGCTTGATAGCGATCTCTTACCGGCACCTGGACCATGGCGCCGAAGCCGAGGTCATGGTTTCCAGGCAAGCTCGCCACCAGCTTCCTGCCTCTCTGCCAGGGACCTGGCTTACTGCCTGCGATATTCCAATTGTCGAAGAAAATCTCCCCGAAGCGTTGGTATTCCTGGAGCCAAAAGTCGTCGCCGTACTTTCGGTGCCACGTCTTGACCCATCTCTGCTCCTTGGCCGTGCGTCCACGCACTCCCCATTTGGGATCGACAAAGAGGCCCTGCCTTGTCTTCCACTCGCGGCCGCCCTCTAGCATGTCGCCCAGGAAGAACAGGCTGTCTGGGTGCAGCTTGTGTAGCAGCGCATTGTAGCTCTGCTTGAGATATCTGTCGGTGATGGTGACGACGGTGGCCAGCACCGCTGATGGCCAGTCGGGGTTGGTGTGAGGATCGAGGATTTGCGGATCGGCGATGAGGACGAGATGGTGAGGAGTTGCTCCTTTGGGCTGGTTGAGAAGTCAGTTAGCCATTGTCTCTTTCCACTGCTACATCCCATAGCCATCCATATTCAAGCAAGGGGGGCCATCAATATCAAAGGCACAAACTCACCCACTTCTCCCAGCTCTTCCAGTCGCAGACGTTGACATGGTTAGTGTAGATCCAGCGCTCTCCCCACAGCAAAAGGAGCATCCAGAAAAAGGCCAGCAGATGCGGGAAGCTCAGCAGCCTCTTGGCCGTCATGTTCCGCCGGACCTGGCGCATCACCGCGGCGGCGACGATGGCGGCCCTGTGCATGCCCGGCCCTTTGATCCATTTCCACAGCAGCTGCAGCAGCGTGGCGAAGCCGCCGTAGATCTCCTCTGCCACGGAGAGGTTGGAGGGGGGCATTTTGGGCCCCAATTGCAGCTCGTCGACGCGTATCCAGCCAGTCTGTCTGCCAGTGACGGGGACGGACGAACTGACGGGGTTGGGCTGGTGGGATGCAGATATCCAAATGGATATAAGGTGGTATAGATGGCACAGGCAAGATGATGACAGCACAGTCGGTGTTGCAAAAGTCCGGGGTCTGTGCAGCAGTGCCTTGAACCCAGTGCTGGGTCTTTCTTTGAAAGGACAGGACAGGACAAAGAAGCGCTTCGCTCAATCAATCAATCAATGCAAGGCCCGCATAATAAGCACAGGCAAGCCATCCGAGATGCGTCAATGGCGATGCGATGGGAGGCAGCAGTTGAAGTTGCATCAAATGGGAAAATAATTTGACGTTGGGTACAGGCGCATACTCGTCCATCTACAGTACAGCACAGTAATATGGGGGGGAAATATGCTCCGAGACACAGGCGAGCTCTAGGCCTGGGGCGGGGCCGCTAACAGCCTCTCCCTCCCCTAATCCTCCGGCGGCGCTGAAGTTATAGGAGGCTTCTGGGGGGGCAACATTTGATGTACCTAGGCATTATATGAGCACATGGCCAAACATGTGAACTTGCATTTGCAGCACTGCACAGTTTCAACGACAAAACAACCTACTATTAAAGCATATTCGTAAGCAAATTACCTCACAAAGCATGAATTCCACATGCCATGCTTCCTCTTTCCCCTCAATTCTTGATCCGCCGGGGTGGTTGGGTAGCACCGGACGTCGATTTGTTACCCCGTACTAGGCAGGTGGCTCAAATTGGATAAAATACTCCTTGCAGCCCAAGTAAACGAGAGAGCTAACAAGGATTGTCTTTTTGCATAGGTATATAAATACTAACAAGATACAGCCTATCATAGCTCAAATTGCCCGCTTGGCTAAGCGGTATAGCGTGTCACTAGTAAATACTTGACATGACAAGGTGATCAGTTCGACTCTGATAGTGGGCATCCTTTTTGCATCTTTTTCCCAATGCCCTCCTTTTTTTAAATCACCGTCCTTAAATACTTTAAGACGTACTTGATAACATGATCTAAGGGATCAATTGTAATTTTTTCCTAGCCGGCATGTAGACATCTGTCTTAGTATGCACGAATTCACATCAAGCACCAAGAAGACATGTATGTACGCATAGTGAACAGATACAATCTCTCTTTTTCTACTCATCCTCCACATATGGAGTCCTGTACTATCATGTCCAAATATCCAAATATCCAATGAAAGAAAAGGTATCTAGAGCCATCCATATACTCAATCGAAAGATTCCAGAGGCTACTCATAAATACGCCGAAATGCCATTACAAGATTTTTTAAATACCCGTCCCCAAAAACTCATAAACACGAATAATAAAAAGAAAGAAAAATAGTCAGTACCACGCTTCCAAAATCACGATATATACCATCTCTAGTATCTATCGTCATACATTTCGCTATCATCATATCCCATCTCTTCCGTTGGTTCTCCTTCGAGCTCTGCAGAAGGAGCCTTGGGCTTCTTTTTAAAACTGAGGAACTTCTTGATGCCAGTTGGCTCCGCTGCTTGGAACAGGTCGTCCTTGGACGAGTATTCATAAAACAGCTTAGGCACCAAAATTCGGTATGGAACAGTGATGCCTGTGGGATCCTTGGGGTTCACCTCCATGTTCAGAGAGATGTCCAGGCCTCCTTCCAGGTTAACTTCGTGCTTCTCGGCTTGTTTCATCTCCTTTGTTGACAGTCCAGTAGGCGTTCGATGGAAAGGGCGAGGCACTGATGGGTCATCCACTTCGTAACCGCCAGCAGGGCCGGCGTGGTAGTTGACGGTCTGTGCTCGTCGAGGCGTTTGTGCCATGAATTGGGCCTCATCACCCGCTGAGAACTCATCGTAATCACTACCGCCACCTCCACGGAGGCCCGAAGGACGTGGTTGCTGGCCCTGAGCCCGGTGGTCTATGTACCCGCCGTCAAACTCGCCGCTCCATTGACCACTCATATTGTTTTCATCGAATTGACCCTGGCTACCATAGTGTCCGTGGTATGTCATGTCAGCCCTCTGCTGTGCCGCCTCTCCGCGGCCAAGTGACATTGTTCGAGTCACTCCACCTCCGGGACGTTGTTGGTCCACCGAGTTTCGTCGAGAAAAGTTCTTGAAGAGGCCACCCCCTCCGGAAATAGGAGGCCGAGGTCCACGCACGGATTCTCGTGAAACATCAAAGGGCTGCTGCGAAGTAGACTTTCGCCGCCTAGAAGAGAGTCTTCGGAGCAAACTTCCACCTCCTCCTGGGCTTCGACTTCTTCCTCGGTCAGACATGGGTGGCGTGGGCGGCGGCGTGCTGCCTGGGGTCCACATGCGAATAGAGCACCAGTTGCGATGAGGCAGGAGGTTCTTGTTGTTCCTCGGTTTGCCATCCACGCCGTTTTGGAAAATCGGAATCATGCACTCATCAGTCTGCTTGTCAAAGTGATGAACCTTGTTGCGCTTGTTGAGCATGTCGGCAACAATGTCCGGAGGCGGGCGATTGACAATAGCAGAAGATACAATGTTGGGCATGTACCTGGGGTCCTTGTGCTTTGATAGGCCCAGCTTGGGGTTGGAATAAAACTGGCCAATGGCACCAAGGTGAACGTCGCCACTCAAGATGGTGATTCGAACAGATCGGTCGATAGCCAAATCTTGCAAATCCTCGATGATGATTGTGCGTTCTTTTTTATGATTCTTAGCTGTCCAGTGGTCATTGAGATCATCCAGAATCTCATAACCACCGTCAATATTGTTCATATGTTTACCAAGCACTCCGGTCCTGCCAAGCGCTTTGACCGGGTTCATCAATTTCGAGGTCAATCTGCAAATGTTAGTACAAGAGAGAACAGAAAAGGGGAAGGGTTTTATATATCCGAGGAACAATCAGAGACTTACATATTCTCCAGCCATACCAGACGGGGATAAGCAATGGGAACACCTAGGAGCACGAGTAGGTGCTCCACCTGTCCCCGTCTGATCTCTGCGTACATCCTGCTTGTGATTTTTTCCCATGTCTTCTCATCCAGGACCGTGTCTTCGGTTCTCTCGGTGCGAGCGTCCACAGCAAGTAAAGCAACCTTGCCACCCATCGACATGTAAAGACTGCGGCTAACCTCTTGGATGTACGGGCCGGGCTGCTCACCCAAGATCCAGCTTGGTTCAGAAGCTTCCGTCTCGGTCACAATGCTTTGATGTTGGAAGAGCATGTAGTATTTGAAACCTACACGCCCCAGGCCAGAGAAGACAGGTGAGCTCATGTCCGGGTGAGAGTAGGACCCGTATCCGTCGAATATGTCATGGTCATCGTACATGTTGACCATAGGGATTTGCGAGGTGGCCAATCCGAACAAGCCTTGAGAAAACCAGGTGCAATATCGCTCCAAGTAGAAGGTCTCCAGCTCAGCCTGCAACTCGGGCGTGAAAGCTGCGTTCAGCTTCTTCTCTGCAACATTAATTTGCAGCCATTCGTCAAAGAGGGGGCTGTCGTAGGCGACGCAGTCGTTGTAGATCTGATCTCCTCCGCCAATCATGGCATGGAATGGTTGTGTCTGATGCGCGTTCAAGACGTCGCGCCACATGGGATCAGGCCCGCTCATCTCGTTAGAATTGACGGTAAGACTGAAGCCGTTGCAAGTATAAAACATCATGTTCATTGTCTGCCCACGTGCGGGAACCCAGAAGGCCATGGCCGGGCCACGGTTAATGCGGTATGCAATTCGCTGCTGCTGTTCCCGAAGCTCAACCTCAATGTTGAACCGCCAGAACGTACAGCCTCGTTCGGCATGAAGACGGAAGCCCCTCACGTCCTTGTACTTTTGCATTTTCTCCCCATCAATGTCTACCCGTCCTCGGCGGCTAGCAAATGATCCAGGATAGTCGCTGAGCCCTTGCGGCAAAGGCTCATCTGGCGGACTCCTTGCAGTCTCGAACAAGCCATCCTCAGACTCGACATGCGACAAATCTCTGCCCTCTTCGAGGTGGTCCACAGGCCGAACATACAGTGTCTCACCACGGCGACCAAGCTTGGGATGTCCAGCGATGGGATCCACATACTCAGGTGAGAGTTCGCCATCGACCTGGTGTGGAGGTGGAGGTAACAATTCAACATCCTGTACAAAGAGCCGGAGCGTCGGCGCAATTTCATAGGATGATTCTGCGTCATTGGTTACAATCATGACGCTTCCCCTCCAAATCTCACGGTCTTGAGCAGCATTTGCACCCCGAGGCCTTGGTAGAGCTTGTTCATGGCGCATGCCGCAGTATCTCAGAAGCGGGCCGCATTTGAGGTACAAGGGTGGTTTGAATCGAGTGGGTGCGCCATTCGTATTGTCATACTCACCATCAAACGCTTCGGCCTTGCGCGGCCTCGTCGTCATGCTAGCGTTTCTTCTGTGTTGGCCTCCTTGCTCCCTGTCCCCCCAAGCGCTGATCCTCTCTACTGATCCAGCCGGCATAGGTCCATTGAGGTCGAGAAGGGTCCCGGATAGAGTACCGACGGTGCCCTTCTTCCATTCATCCAGCCACTGAGGAGAATTGTATAGGCCATCGCCAGGGTGCATCTCTGCTGGGTTCTTGAATACCAGTCTTGATTCGTGACGCTCCTCTAGCTCCTGCGGCTCCTGTGGCATGTGTGGCAGTTGTGGTTGTGGCAGTTGTGGTTGTGGCAGTTGTGGTTGTGGCAGTTGTGGTTGTGGCATTTGCGGTTGTAGCATTTGCGGTTCCTGTGGCATTCGCATTGCCCTCTGTTCCTGTGGCATGTGTTGCATTTGTGGTTCCCGTGGTATGTGCTGCGTTTGTGGTTCCCGTGGCATTCGCATAGCCCTTTGCTCCTGTGGCATACGCGGAATGTGTGACTCCTGGGGTTCCTGGGGCTCCTGTGTATCCTCTATTAGATCATGGTCCGTCTGATCTTCCAAGCTCTTTGCTGCTGGGTTCGACTGTGGAAAGCGTCCTCGGGCTTTTTGACTCGCCTCGTAAATGATCCTGCCAATGGCAGCCGCGGGGGCATAGTCGGCGTTAAGCCCTCTCTCTTCCCGGGCATAGATGGGCTCAGTAGCCCGCCGTTGCATTGCCTGGATCTCGGCCTCGGTAGCAGACTGGGAATGCCTCTTTGTTTCTGGCCGGGCATTCGGTCCATTGTTTGCTGCAAGAGGTAAGGGGGCCGGCTCTCTGTTGCGTTCTTGTGGTAGCGGTGCTGTTCCTGCTGCGGCCCTGGGAGACTGAGTCGGGTCTTTGTACTGAGCGTCTCCAGGCTGCGATCCCGGTGGCAGTCGTCGCTCTGCTTCGACGCGTATCCGGTGCCAAACATCCGCTGGGGGGTCTTTTTTCAACTTGTTACTTCCACTGCGTGTCAAGGAAAAGCCGCTGGATTCCTTTGTCGGTTGGTTCACATCTGCGTCAAGAGGCTTCGCTTCACGCCAAATATCACGTTCGCGGAAGCTTAGGTTGCGCTGAGGAACATCGGTCTCTTGAACAAACTGTCTCTGATCCATGCTGGCCCGAGGGCGCTGAGGAGAGTCTTGGCTAAAGTATCGGCGTTGATCATCGGGCCGGGGGGCTTCCTGTGGATAAGCTCTACGCTGCTCATCGCGTATGGGTGGTTGGGGCAATTGCCTTGGTTGAGGATCCTCACGTACAGGCGGTTGAGGTAACTGCCTCGGCTGGCGCTCCTCACGCACCGGTGGCTGCGGTAGTTGTCTGGGCTGACGGGGGGCTTGGTCCTGATTCTGACGGTAGTATTGGTCTTCGACCACCCGTCGTGGGGGTGATATCGGTTGCGTGCCCGAATCTTTGGGAGGGACAGCATCTCGCTGGGGCGTTACTCTCTGAGGTACTGGGCTAATTGGCTCAATCGCCGGTGGAGGCTGTTGTTGGCGTTGGCTGGGAGCTGAGGGCGACGACTGATAGTCGAGGGTTTGAGGACGGCTTTCGCCAGATTCACCGGCAGCCCTCTTCGCAGCCCTCGCTCTGGCTCGTTGTTCTGCAGCTTCCACTCTTGCCCTCTTTTCCTCTTTGGTCATGCTGTCGAGCGTCAGCTCAAGCCTCTGGAGGGGTGATCGATTGTCTGTTAACTTTTTGCGCCGTTCGCCCTGCCCCGTTGTTGCGCTTGTTGCGCTTCTTTGAAGCTGATTAGGCGAGGCAATACTATCTGTGCGGGTAGGCACATTATCGCCAAACAGCAGCGGTACATCTCGCTGAGACTCGTTTGCATAAGGATCGCGATAGTTTGTAGGTGGCCCTCGAATTATAGTATCCGTGTTTGAGGGAGCTGGAGAAGCGGCACCGAAGTCGTCGGGGATGCGATTTGACCGTCGATCTTGCCTGTCGTATCCTTCGTACGTTTGCTCTTGAGGAAACCCGAATCCACGATACGAGGCTGGTCTGGGAGCTAGACCTTGGTACTCAGCTGCCGACGTCGGGGAGTTGGGACTGAAAGTTGTGTCGGTGGGAGCCTCGGTGTAAGTCGTCTGGATTGAGGCACGGTTCGCCTTGCGTTGCGGCTGGACGTCTAGCGAGCGTCGCTGGTCGTTTGGCGAGAATTCATTAGTGTAGTCTGCCGAGACTCGTCGGCTCTGGATGCCCTTGGGCTGGGGCAATGCACCCCAATATGGCGCAGACATGGTCGAGGTTCTTGGATATTAGGATGTAGCGAAAGCACCAAGCATAGGCTCGCGCCTAACACGGGACACGGGGAGATGACGGTTACCCGCACGCTGAGCCCAAACACGACACGAGAAGGTTGATTGTGCCGTGATGGGGACTCGAAAGAGAGGATTCAAGACTCGATTTACCCGAGAAGCAACAGGCGTAGAGGGAGATTGCCTTGATCAGCTGCTAGGGCTCATGCAGCTGTCCAGGCTGTCACCGTGGCACTTGTACGCTACCGGGAGGAGTACGCAATGCAGAAATGCGCAGACTAGAGATGCGGGCAGATGCTGTCGTTGCTCCTTTTGTTGTTTGTGATGGATGTCAGCGCAAGGCAAGGGGAGGAAAAGATTTCCGTCGGTTTGCTGGCACAAGCTACTGCTCCCAGGTCCGTCCGCGAGCCGGGGTCTGGAGTGGCTTGGTTGCTTAGGTGCTAGAAACGGAGTAGATGATGTCTGAACGAGTCGACCAGCCTGCCCAGGGCCCTGCGATTGGAGCCCAATTGATCGAGCGGTGGGACGAATGAACGCAGAGCCTGCGATCGAACGAAGAGGCGGTCGGGAGCTGCAGGACGAGGTGGAGGAGCTAGTGGAGGCGGCCAGGAGCTCGCGAGAATATGGGTGGCTGGACGAGATGCTTGAGCAGCGGTACGATGCAAGGCACCGGGACAGAGGCCACGCATTTGCTGCGGCTGAGGACCAGGGAGAAACGGGGCGGAGCTGAATATGAATGAGCTTGATGGATTACAGCTGCAAGGACTCCATAATAGCAGTCTCGATTGCTTTTTGGTGAGCTGAAGCTGGAGATGGAGATGGAGATGGCACTATCAAGTGGTTGGTGGCCAGTCATGACAATACGATACGTACCTAACTGATGGTATACCGCCACAGCTTAGCCGCCAAATGACCCAGAGCTACCAACTACCATCACTTAAGCCCATCCCCTTTTTCCAATTTCCCTCCTCTTAGAAGCCGAGCCAAATTTCCAATGCTGTCATTTATTCAGTTAGCATCTGCGGGCTGGGCCGAGCAGGAACATGCGTCTCCACAACGATCATGGGCCATTTGGCGCCATCTTGGGCTTTGTCTTACTGCTAATGCCCAATTTGATAGGCCCTAGTCAAATCGCGGGCGCCAGCCACCAGCCACCAGCCACCTGTGGGTTGGGGAGCAAACAAACAATTGCCAGCCACCCAAACAACGACAAGGGGTTTGTTTCCCCTGGCCAACACAGAGCGCTCTGTGCTTGATTGGGATTTTCTTTGGATTTTGTGTCCTTTATCATTGGAAAAGCAGGCAAAAAGAAAGAGAAAAGGCAAAAAAGAATTGCTCTCAGGGCACTAGAGACTTGCTCCCGGCAGGGCTTGAACCTGCGACCTTCGCATTACCAAGATTTCGCTGTGAGGCGGAAATATTAGTACGAAGCTCTAACCAACTGAGCTACGGAAGCCCTGGATTAGTCATCAGATGACTCCAATTGTTGATTGGAAACTGCAAATGCTATGCTATAACCTTTACTTCAGTGCAGTTGAATAATGATGCTCAAAGAGAACCAACAATTGGAAACAACACAATGACTTCAAATTGGAAGGCTTGGGTATGGGGTAGATTCTGGAACGTTGGAAGGATTTTCTTTCTGGAGCGTCGTCTAACTTGCCATTAGCTCAATTCTTTGTTTTGAACGACGGCCCTTTGACAAACACTTGGCCGCTAGCCGTGAGCCGAGTTCAAAGAGTCAACGAAAGAGTCGCGAGCTGTAACGTATTGTCTGTAGTCCAGAAAGATTGATTACAGTGAGTAAATAAGCAGAGTATAGAGCAAGAGTTTATGTCAGAGAAAGAGAAAATTTCCAAACATATTTAATATCTTTGAATCAATTGTACTACCTAGTAGTATCGGTACAGGTACTTTTACATCTTCATTCAATTAAGGTCACGGGTAACCTTACTGCTACAGTTGTAATCAGCCAAGGTGCAGAAAACGTCATAATCCTATTGAAGAAATATCACAGCCCAGCCAATTGAGCGGCAAGCTCTCGAATCTTGCTCTTAATAACTACATGGGCCCCGCTCGAGGGCACGTCGCCAGAGTGTATAACTCCCACATTAGACAGCACTGATATCGCGCAGTCTCCCTCCTCCTTCCACCACAAAGCTCCCGTGAAGCCCAGCACGCCGCCAAAGTGGCCTAGCCATCCGTCTTTTTCAGAGTCCCTCATTCTGAAGAGTCCATGTCCCATCTCGGAGGTTTCGCTCGTAGTTGGTCGCCACATCTTCATAGTAGCAAGCGATTCCGCACTGAGCAACTTCCCATCTCGAAGGGCAGTGGCGAATTTGACAAGATCAGAGGGCGTGGAAACCATGCCGCCAGCTGTCCACTCGACGGAAAGGTTAGATGCCGTACAGTCAATGAGCTTGCCGTCCTGAAGCTCGGGAAAAGCTGCATTGATTCCCGCTGCCTCACGATATTCTTCTGTGGCAAAATGATAGCGCTTTGTCATCGTGCCCTGGTTCTGTTCTTCAAACCCCTCTAGAAACGTGTGATCCATACCGAGTGGCTCAAGGATTCGTCGGCGGATTTCGGCCTCTGCTGTGTTCTGCGTAATCTTTTCAATCATAAAGCCGAGAAGCTCGTAGTTAGTGTTTGCATAGTAATAATTTCCGCGCTCAGGGGCGGTCAATCTTGGGCGGCGAATGTAATCAAGAGGCTCGACTTTGGTCCATTTATGAGTTGGATCTAACTTGCTGCCACGTCCTGCCTTGATCCAAGTTGGGTCATCTTCCCAGTTGTCAATGCCCGTTTCATGGCTCAAGAGCAGGTCAACGTTGGCTTCGGAGGCATTATCAATGTCACGATATATTTCTGGGTCAAGAAGCTGGCTGACAGTGTCTGTCAATTGCAGCTTTCCTTCTTCTATAAGTTGGAAGATAACCACGGCCGTGAATACTTTGGTGATGCTACCAACGCCAAACAAATGAGTCGATGTGATAGGCTGCTGGCTCTCCAGATCCGAAACACCTGCAACAAAGGTCCAGTGTCCGCGGGCTGAGGTTATCGCGGCGGAGAGACCAGTCACTCCAGCTGCGATGCTTTCTTGAAGTATCGCATCGATTTTGGCGACGTATTCTGCTTGAGTAGTATCTTTGGAGGCCATGGACGCTGGATTTGTATCTTATGGTATTGCTTCGGTGCTGATATACTGGCGTTTGCTTCCTCTCTTCGCGTGGAGACAAATTAGAGTATGTATGTATGTATGTAGCCGGCTCCTCTTCAACGTAGAGCTGCCCTTGAGGTGTTGGCTTCCTTGCGACAATGCATGCTGGGCAAGACTAAGTCCATGCAGTTATATTTGTAGTTTGTCCCATAGGTGATGTAAATGAATGCGGTAAACGCATTATTGTGACTCAGTTATGTCCGCAACATGAGCGATGTCCGCAACCAGAGCAATGTATACTGTGTAGCCTCGTCAAAAATATAGGTCGGCATCTGGTGATTATTAATAGCCCGTCGCTTGTGCACTTCAGCCATCCCACAGATATCCACTTCTCAGTAGTTTCTGCTTATACTTGTAGAGGGCGTAGCGATTAGAACATGGCTCGTATAGGGCGTGGCAGGCAAATACTCGAGAGTATATTCGTATAGGGCGTCGCATATAACAAAAGTACCGTTATAAGTCAAGCAACATCTACTAATATAAAATTCATACTCACGTCTCGGCACTCATAAACCTCACTCAAACCAGCAAGAGGGGTCAATTCATACATAGGTACTTCATATTGTTAAGAGGAGGGAAAAGTAGTTCTGTCACCTTTGGTGAAAAAGCAAATCCAAACTGAGGAATATAGCTATTACTACTGTTCGTAAAAGCTTGTGCGCCACCACGCCTCCGTTGAAGCAATATACTATCTAAAAGTTCTTAAACTATATCCTTTTCCTATGCAAACGTAGCACTGTCTTCAGGTAAAGCTTTAACTTCTCCTCTCAAAGTCTCGTTGGCCGACGCAGTCTCCAATATTCCTTTTGTGATCTTGAATTCGTGGCCGCGTTTGTCGACGAGCAGAGGTATGATATCTGACGCATGGCGTATATTTCCTGCTGCAGCCTTGACAATATCCTCTGTAATCTTGATGTCGTTGCCACGCTTGTTAAAGAGAACGGTCAGCCAGTCAAGAGATGCCTTCCGCATCGCGGCTATCATCAAAGACTCTGTGATTGTAATTTTGTGACCATACTGATCGAGAAGAGCAGATATCATCTCTGTGCCACTCCGGGCCCTCGTCGTGGCCAGAACGATGTCTTCCGTAATCTCTGCCTGGCTGCCTCTTTTATTTAGGAGTAACAACATACTCTCCGCCGACCCATATCTTATTGTATATCCAAGCAATTCCTCTGTAATGCTGATTTCGTTTGGACACTTAGTGAAGAGCAAGTCTATGATGGCTGCCCCGTCGAAATAATTACTCATCGCTCTCATCCAAGTCTTCTCTTCAATCTTGACCTCGCCATTAGTCTTGTCTAGTAGCAATGCGAATATCGCAGGCGTTCTTCTTGCCGCCCTGTAAAAGTGATTTTTAGTGATCCTGACTCCACTATTAGGACTTAGGAGAATCTCTATCATTTTATAATTGCCTTCTGCTATGGCTGCGGTGAGCACGTCGTTCGCATTGACGTCGGGATGTTCATGCGTAATCATATCGCTCACAACGGAAGTTAAATCAAAGACAACCGCAAGCCAGAGATCTATCGTTGTCTCCAAGAGCATGGAGATATCCTCGAATGCGTATGAATCGCAACCCTCTAACCAATTTCTTGTTTGCGGTGCTGATATATCACAAAGGCTGCGGGCAAGCTTCCGAGAGGTATCCGTGGAACCTGCGTCTTGTGATTGGAAGTGTAAAAACCAGCTGTTAGCCGCGTAAGAGGAAAAAGGATATTTTTCCTTCAATTGAGTCCTATTTTCGAATTGGGCATCAAGCATTAGCAAGTAACTCATGCAGGCCTTGGCTAAGATCCCATGTGACCGTGATAAGTTTAGCCGTCCCCTCCACGCTCCGGAAGGTTTCGAATCGAGCAGAAATTCTCTAGCCGTTTGATGGATGAGATATAACTTGGAGTCGTGAATGCTAATGAAAAGGCCGCATAAGTTTCCTGGTGTTGTCTTGAATCTATCTTGTGGCCATAAATTTTCTTGCAGCGTTTCATGTGACGAGAACTCATCTCCTAATGCGAGTGTAAGGGCATAGTTAGCCTCGTCGAGAGTCAACGGGCGTTCAGCAGCTAGGACAATCTGTAGTAGGGCCTCGACCTTTTTATCGTCTTGACTTCTGGACAGAATCTTCTCATAAGCATCAGATACTGTAGACGGTAGCTTAGACAGGAACTCCTCCATATCCAGTCGTCTGCTATAGGCACTCATATTTCTTTCGATAATCTCCAAGGTCAAGTGTAACCATAGATATGTTCTGCTCTCCATATCTTTAAGACGCTGAGAGATCTTGTTGCGGTCTTCGGCGGTAAAGCTGCTTGTTATATAATCCACTCTTACATCGATGACAAGATTTATTTCTTGGCCAATCTGACCAGATTTATCATCGCCATCAAAGTGTAAATAAGCAGGACTTGCCATCAGCCTGTCAAATGACATTTTAAAGGTCTCATATGGGCGGCTAGTAATGAGAAACCTTAACCGTGGCGGAGCAGATGAGTTGGTATTGAGGTATAAGTCGCATAGCTTCTTAGTCAAGCTGGTCCTACTCTCCTCTTCACATTCATCTAAAGCGTCGAGCAAGCAGATAACTGGGACTGGTGACGAATCCACACATTCGAGAAAGATTCGCCATAACTCATCGGTTCTCCGCATTAGATCTTGACTATACTTCTTGTGACTTGCAAGCGCATGTGTCATGAGCTGAGGCGTATGGATGAATAACTGGTGCAATATTGCGCATAGAGCTTGAGCGCTATCCATTTTGCCCTCCCCGCCATCTTTGAAAAAGAAATAGCAGATGATGTTTTGAGATACAGTAATAGTTGAGGATGAAATTGTAACGGTAGTGTCTGGACTCAAGTGGCGCTCATCAATTAG
Source organism: Trichoderma atrobrunneum (assembly GCA_003439915.1). NCBI lineage: Eukaryota > Fungi > Ascomycota > Sordariomycetes > Hypocreales > Hypocreaceae > Trichoderma > Trichoderma atrobrunneum. The sequence goes on along the minus strand of PNRQ01000304.1, from coordinate 21,333 downwards.
GGATTTTGATAAGACTGATTTTCCGCATCCAGGCCCTGCAGAAACCCAGAGAAGATCTCCCGACTTTTTGTCACGCCAAGTAAGAAATCTTTCGTCTGTTAAGAACCACATACACGTTCCTGGCACCCTCTCTGGATTGATGTTCTTGTATCTCTCATAGTCTCCCGAGGTCGTGGCAAGATCACTCAGCAGTTTTCGCTCTTTTTCGTCCTCTCTATCTTCTTTTATGACATGAAGCATCTCTTCTTGAACAACTCGCGATTTCTGGATTTCTTGCAGCTGGCTATCCATTTTGGTTTGGATGACATCTTTGTGTACTCTGTCAACTAGACAGAGGCATATATCATGCAGTTCCTTGGCTGGTTTTATTGCGTTGTCCCAGTCGTCGGATCCCATCATACTCTGCCAAGCACGAGAGAGCTGTGCTTTCGATAGATGACATATAACGCGAGCTTGGTACTCAATGATGAAAGAGTATAGCTTGGCTAACATATCTTTGAGAGCTTGATGAGATTTCGTGTCTGGCTGCCCAATGTAGGTCTCCTCATAAGACTTCCAAAACCTTTGCATGTCGCTAATGGAGCCGAAGCCATCTAACATGCCCTCGTTATACTTCGCGCCGCATACAAGAAGCTGAAAATTGTAAGTGGAGTGTACAATGACTCTGAAGATTGATTTACCGGAAGAAACAGTGAAACACCAGACCAGGCTAAGGCAGCATACGGCTGAGCGCTTACTGCCGACTTAACAATGGCATCGGACCAGAGCAGGAACTTTGCCAACTTCTCAATCTGTTCTCGCATCGTAATATCGTGCCCCATGATTGAGACCTGTATTTCCTTCCTTTGCCGTAGTTCTAGCAGCTGATTTACATGAACCTTGACATCGTGCGGAGCCGAAAAGCTGCTATCGTCGACAGAGACACCTTCTAACGAAGCTATATGCCTCTCATAATCCTCCATAAGCTGTTTTTCGCGTTCCTTGGCGAGCGCATAGGCCCGAGCCCAAAGCTCATTGTCTTCAACTGACAAGTTATCGGCCGTAGAAGCGGCCGTAGAAGCGGCCGTGGCATGGAGCAAGGCTGAATTTGGATCCTTGTCTGCAGGTACGGGAGCAGAGGGAATGTCTTTGTCTCTCTTCGATATACGATTCCTGAACCTTGAGAAAATTGGCATCTTTGCTAAAGGAGCCTCGAAGAGTCAACTGTCTCGTAGTGGGCATGTGCAGGTACATGCATTGAATGTTGTGGTTATAGCAAGAACGGAGCTGACCTGCCCAATCAGTGCCCGATGAGCACATGCATGCATAATAGCGCGTGGATGCCTATTCAACACGCCAAGTTCAAGGCTTACTGATCAGCATCTCGTGTCGCAAATGAGATCGAATGCTAAATATATTGTAGTAGTAAATATTGACGAAATTGACAAATCTCTCTAACTTTTACTTTACAGACTTCCGAACTCCTAAACTCCTAACTGACATTATTGCCCACCTTCGCACTCTCAACAGGGTATTAAAACGACATATCCAGTCTGTAACATCCTCTCCGTCCCTATCCAGCTTCCATTTTCGCCAACCGTGTTTTCAAATAAAGGACTCTACGACCACGACCAACTGGTATTCACAACTTTAAACTGAGTATTCACCTCGCTATGTCGAAGGATCACATTGAACCACCACTTCAGACTTCGAAACGACAGTCGGATCGGCAATAGCATCAGCTCACGGCCAGGAAGACTGACCCCGGCGCCAAACACCATCAGCCCCAAAACGCTGATGAGAGAAAGCAGTGCCATGAGCCGCACGGCGTTCATCACCAGAGATAAGAGTCCAATCGAGGATAAAGGGAACCTGCTGCTGACATGATTTTGCAGTGGAACTTCAAGTTTGTCGTCCCAGTCGGTGTAACCTCCGATGTATGTGACCACATGTGGCTGCATGACTTCGTATGTCGCTGTGCCAGTGAAATACCCCTTGACCGCGTGCGCGTGTCTCGAGATTTTTGGCGCGGTTGAGATCATGACGCGTGTGCGGCTTCGTGTATCCTGAATTTTGCCATAATTTGCTGAAGAAGGCGTCTTTTCTTCTCCAACGCAGAGATGGCTGTGTCGATATGTCTCGCCGGGCTGGACCCATTCGAAAACAGTAATCTTGGGAGACAGCCGGATCGCGAGGTTGAGCCACCCTGCGAGTGCAACAATGTCATGTAAAGCCTGATACGATGACGCAGACGGCGCGTCTTCTCCGAGGGCGACAGAGAGAGGAGAGAGCAGTGTTACGATTTGGGCGGTGATTTTGTCTACGCGTTTCCAGAATAAAGGCGGAACACCACCCGTTGCTTCAAGATAGACGCGATTGGTGTCTGCCCGAAGGGCAGTACGTCGGAAACCTATAGATTGCACATCTATGTTAGCCAAAATCACGTCTAAAGTTGACAGTTCAAACAGAGTCATACCTTCAACGTTGATCATAGAACTATCCTCCATCCTCAGCAGTTCCGCATGCTCCGGTCCAGCACCAAACAAGAGATCAGAAAAGACGTGCCTTTCCAGCATCATCATCATCACACCCGACAAAAGGGCACATCGATACGGCCGAGATCTGAGCAACTTCTCCCACTCCCCATCAGCGCCAGGCCGAGCAACCATGCGGGCAAAACTCAGGAATTCCTTGGGATGCTTCAGCTTCCAGAGCGACTTCTTCGAGCTGGCTGGCCTTTTGCAGATTCCATCCTTGAGGAAGTTATTGATTTCGGAGTAAAGCAGTTCGAATGCTTCTTGGTGGCCTTCATCGGGTATGTCTCCCTGAAGCTCGGAGAAGGGGAGCTTGCGCTGGTTTGGCTGGAGGGTTTTGAGTTGGCGAGGCATTCTTGCAGATAGTCTGCTGCTGTGTCTGGTACTATGGGTGATCGGCATTGTGAAATGTGAATCAAGCGCAGTTCAGATTCAGATTTTGACGGTAGTTGAAAAGAGAGTGAAAATGAGTAGATGCAGACCTCTGGTCTTATACATTCGTAGGATTGTGATATTCGGTGACATGCAGACTAGCGGTCAGACGTCCTGCATCTTCTTATGCCGCTCTATCTAGGGTCTGTCGGCAGCTTCTCAGAGACAGCGTCTTTCACTGGTCGACGCGTTCAATCGAACCGTTCAGAGATGCGTTCAATTCACGGCCAAGTATGCACGCCTCTTTCATGTGACCGGGGCGTGTTCAAAGCGTGTCAATCAAAGGGATTGTGCACAAATGAACACAAATCATTGTTGGCATAAAAATAGAATGTCAAAAGGGATAAAGCCAGTCATTATGCTTTTAAAAATAATTGTCATGAGAACACACGTCTTTATTCCAATAAATCTTCAACTGGCTTTTAGCCACCCATGATGCCGCTACTCTTCAACTACTGCTAGACTGAAAATTGCCATTTGCGCTTCCATAGACTCAAAACTCCTACGAGATCCACACATACCATCATATTTGATATCAATCATTTGTAATATATGAAACGGAGGAAAGAAAAAAGAAATTGGTATTGTCTGGTATACAGATATTGGGGAAATTTTGGGCCTTGTAGATTAAAAGTGCTCTTTCCAGAAGCGGAACTCGACTTCGCGAGCCGTGGCAGCCTTGCAGGCAGTCTTGATATCACGAGCTAGAGAGATGACATGTTAGCTTAGAGTAGACACAAAGGGAGATATACCGGAAACATTGGTACATACCTGCAACAGAAGGACCGCAGAAGTAAACACCGACCGTCGTCTTCGTGCTACCCTCGAGACCGCCAAGATAGGTCCTGTCGAGAATACCATCACGCATAGTTCTGAAGAGGCGGGCAAAGTTGGGTCGACCAAACTGAGTTCGTGACTTGAGCTCAGTGAGGGGATCCATCTCGGCACCCACGCTGTTCAACACAATGTTCTGGGCGGTGTCCATGTCAAGTCTCTGGGTGAGGTAGGTGTGGATCTTGAGGAATTCAACACCAGAGCTTCCAGGGACGCGAGCAGCTTCGTTGGACTGCTCCTCGAGAGAGGACAGCAGTGTCTGGAACCATTCAAAAGAGCCGGTATCCTTGCAGACCCAGATGAACTCAACACGGCGAAGACGGGTGGGAGGGTTGGGGGAGTTTCGGAGATGCCAGATGTTCTTCAGAATGGAAGCCCAAGGAGTAACACCAATACCAGTTCCGATGAGGACAGCAATTTCGTTCTCAAAGACATCCTCAGCCGGAGCTCCGTAGGGACCATCAATGCGCAGAGCAGGCATCTGCTGGCCGTTTTGCAAAGCGACTTCGTACATACCCATGGGGTCAACACCGTCGTAGAACTTGGCTTGAGCAGCACCAGCACCAAGGGCGTCTCCGAGCTGGCTGGTGAAGTCACCGACCTGGCGAACGTGGACGGAGACATAGGGGTCGAACGGGCAAGAGGTGATGGTGAAGGGGTGCCACTGGTACTTTGAAATGGATGGCACCTGAAGGAACAACCACTGGCCGGCCTTGTACTTGAAGGAAGGCTTGTTGAACTGAATCTCGACGACGTCATACGGGTGTCGGATGACACGAGTAATCTTGGTCTCACGACGGGCACGAACCTCGCGATACAGACGCTCAATCAGGTAGAAGCCACCAGTGAAGAGCTCCCATCGCCATCCGAGATAACCAATGCAGTGCGACCAGTATTGCTCACCATCAAATGGAGAGAATCCGTTGGCGGTATCACGAACGAAGCAGCCGACAGTGTGGGTGTAGAGAGCCAAGAAGAAGGGGATGAACAGGTGGTGTGTGTACCAGAAAGTCTCGAAAGACTGCTGACGGATACGAGCATGGGCGGTAGTATACATGAGCAGCATGCAAAGGAGCATGACGTGACCGGTAATACCACCAGGCTGCGCGTAGTGAATCTGCAGAGCGGTAACGGGACGAATCTGCCTCTTCTCGACGTTGTAGAAGTTGACGTAGTGGGCTGACGTGTGGCAAATGCTGAAGAATAGCAGAGAGTAGGCAATCTGGCGATGCATCCACAGATTCTCATCAAGGGGGAGGAAGCGGATCTTGGGTCGGATCCATCGCATAATGGTTCGGCAGACGGGGAGCAGGATGAGCATGCAGTCGACGCTGAGCACCAGACCAGCACCTCGAGAAATCCACACAGAGTATTTCAGCGTGTTAAGACCTGCCAGCCTTGGATCGGCGGCTTGTTTATACCTGGAATAATGTTAGCTACTTCGAGGATAACCAGAAGTCATTTCAGTGTCGAAGCTCACCATCCATATGCGAAAATGCCGAAATGAAATCCCCAAAAGAGAATGTGATAGAAGAACTTTTGAATGGTGAACTGCTTGCGAATGAGTTCGCCATATGTGAGTTGGCCAGCCATCTTGGATGATTGGTTTCGAGTCTCCTCCTCTTAACAGTTGAAGCCCTTTGAAATTAAAATGTCGACCCGCGACAATGCTGAAATATTATAATAGGATGCCCTTGGGATTACCCAGTGCAAGCGGTTCCCCGGCTCTAAACAGCGGTAATACCCTTCCTCGACTTTCCAAAAAGACACCGATTCCCAAGTCGACTTTAGATCCGCCCCAAGTAGGTCGTTCAAGGCAGAATACAAAAAATACTAGTCAAAAATCGGAGACGCTGGAAAACGAAGGTTGAATAAAGAGTGTAAAGAGTGACCTGATCCAGCAGTGGATAGAAAGGAAAGGCCCAGAGGGACGTCCGTAGAAGAGAAAGAAAAAGATGGCTGCTCTTTTGGCCCGCCTAACGACAGCTGAGGGAAGAAGGAAAAGAATAAGCCAAGAATATGGGAGTCGCCGAGTGATAAAAGAGGACTCCTGGTCGACCTAATCGGCGTGAAACACGGACAGGCTGGAGAAGTCGGGGATGGATCCGAAATGGTGGCTCCGTCTTCCTTTGACTTCGGATGTCGAGGTTCCTTGTAGCATGAAACTCCAGACCCCTGCAGCTGCGAAGCGATCCGCCAAATGACACGGTGAGGGCTCGCGGGCCGGTAGCATCGGCCGCTGCAGCAGACGCCAGGCTATTCCCTCTGCGACGAGCACTTGCGAGAGCTGCGATTGCAGTTTAGGGCCTGGTTGAACTGTAAACTGTAAACCCAGCGAAGATCACGGCGCAGAAAGTGAGACTCTCGTGGAGCGGATTGTGCGACGGCGAGTGTGAGAGCAGGGCCGAGGGGCAGCTGTAGCGGCGTTTCGAGCGCTGGCTCAGGGGGCCTTTGGGGACCTTTGGGGAGTGGCAGAGGGGCGTGTGCGTTTGAGAGTCTGGTCAAGCAGCTCAAGCTTGTCTGCACTTTGACGATGCTCCGAGCTGTAATGTTTCAACAGGATTGTCTGTGCAAATGCAAATACAAGTGCAAGTGCAGATGCGGAGATGGAGGTTTGCAGATGCAGCAGAAGCAGAAGCAGGAAAGTGGAAGATTTGGATAAGACGTGGTACAAGTACAGTAGGCGGTACAGGCACTCTTCAGTTTGTGCCTGGATGGATGCGATGAAGTCACCTGCAGGGCTCCAATGCCGTTCCCCCGCTTCTCCGCTGCTTTGTGCTGCTCAGATTCTGCTCTTTTGCACCCATAAATAGGAACATTGATATCCATCACATCCAAAGCCGCCGGCCTTCTATGCACTTGCATTCTCACGATGCGCTCTGACTGGTCTGACCGAGTTAGTCAGGGAGTAGCAAGGCGCGCTGCCAGTCCTGATGAGGCAACGGCCCTGAGGCTCGGCGCTTAAAACACCAGATGGCTGGCCAACAAGAGGCTAGATTTGTGTCCCCTGAGCTAGCTGCACGGTGATGGGACTGCTAGGGCACGCGGACCCCTGTCTGGTGTGGACGCCTTTGCCTGCCACGAGGTGGGTTGGGATGCCTCTATTGAATCGTGGAATTTGCTCTTCTGGGCGACTTAAAACAGCATATCTGGTGATATCAGTTACTGAACGGGTGATTTGAGCTATCAAATCGAACCATTTCGCGGTGCTGTAACGGAAGTGCAACTCCGTCAGTCGATGGCATTGTCGCCAAGACCTGGGCAGTTATCTGGAGTAAGCTTGATTTAGCTGACACTTGAGTTCCAATCTTAGACTACCTTTGTCTGCATTATCGATATATTAATTAATTCTATGATGATTGGTCACGACACCTACCAGCAAGTAGACTATGGATTAATCTGTCCGTGCTCTTCACCTTATTAGTAATTATTATAATCAAGCTCTGTATCAAGATTTAATATGGAAAGCATTGATCCATCGCTACCGGCAGTCTGGTGTGTCACAGGTTAGGCTACTCCTGATATCCATCCCTCCCTTCCCCATATGGGCCGGAAACGAACATGTAGAGATTCAACGCTTCCATTTAAGATTATACACCTTGCTCAAAGTGCAACGGACGGCTTCTAGCCAAGTTCTGGTTGTGTCTCTCCTTGCTGTTTACCTCCTGAAGCATTGAAGAAGGCGGTGTTTACAAAGATTAGCTACTCTCAACTGAAACGAGTAGTAATAGCAACTTAAAACGTTAGCGCTCGTGATAGATGGACGCCCTGCACCTTTTGCGCACGGAGGTTTGGGCTTGTCCCTTGATTTTAGCGCAGCTCCTGCGGCCCCTCCCATCCCGGCGTGAGGCCTTCATGTTGGTCTGTTGGTCCCTGCAAATGAACCCGGCATTGGCGAGGCGGCTGTTTGCATTGGCAGACGTAGTATCGAGATTTTGACGGGAAACATTCATGCTATGATGAAAGAATCGTACGATTTTTTGCAAAGCTCCCCAAGAGTGGCACGTGGCGGGATCCAGCAGTTTGGCTATAAAACAGTTCCTCTCGCATGCTTAAATTCGTTCCATTTTCCTGTTTTGCGACTTTTGGCCACTCTGACTTGCTTTCCTAGACATATCGATCGCCCAATGCTACTCTCGCCGCCCTGCTCACGATGACAAACCGAATACGAAGTACATTGTACAGATTATAGCGCGTAAGAGAAGGACGAGGAGGAAGCGTCAAAACTTCGTGCGGCACAACGCAAAACACGCCCCGAGAAGCTCGTCGCCTAGTAGACCAGACGCTGGACCAGACGCTGGACACGACTTGGACACCCTCGATGCGCAGCCGGTCCACAATACTGTTACCTTAGTAGAGCAATGCCTGTCGACTCGAGGATCATCAGGGCGGCTTCAGGGTGGCTTCGGCTCAAAAGGCCTCCGTTTGCGACGACAAGGATGATCAGCAAAGCGGCCAGACGTAACCGATGGAACGTGCAAAATTTTGAAGGGGGAGCAAGTTCAGTTCAAGCGGTACTTTTTCATTTTATTTTTGGCTTTTCCTACCTACCAATGGGTAGGTGATAGCCGTGGCTTCGTATTCGCCGCTACTCTGCTTGGAGGATCCTGACAGCATTGAGCATCTCGTTGCGGGCGGCAGTTGGTCCTCCAGGCGTCGCATGAATGAATGACGTTCCCTTGTAAATTCAACGTCAATGGAAAGCCAATCGTAGTTTGCTGTCTCTTTTTAGTTGTCTCGGCATTAGCCACTGAGCAGCAGCACAAACGTAATTGCATTGAGCAGTTCCCGGTCTGCGCTGTGCTACAATGTGGGGAGTGGTCAGTCTTTAGAGGCGGATGACGTAGTAGTGATAAATGCCCAGCCATGTCCATCTTCATTCGCCATGCCGTCATCCAGAGTCAATCGCCGATTTGAAAAGTATGGAACTCAATGGCATGTAGTTATAAAAGTAAATTCGGGTCAAATAATTGATCATTAAAAATTCATTTCATGTATACGCGTGTAGGTTGAAAAAAGAAATCTCTTCTACCAGCTGCGATGTGTAGAGCTTCATAATGGCTGGCAAAGAAGATGTGGAGCACGCCCGTCGCTACGAAGCTCCATATAGCGAACGACACCCGATTCCTACCATATCGAAATACAGAGAGGAAAGGGAGGCGAGACAACAAGATGCACTGAAGAGCGACATAGATGGTCCGGACCAACGTCCTCCTCAGACTGAAGAAAGAGAAGCGTGGAGTCCCGATGACGAAGTAGAAGATCTTCAGTCTGGCAACGACGAGGCATCTATCCAGGATACATCGCAAGTTGACCCTGCCGCAATCAACCCACGAAAAAAGAACAAGGATTCCCAGAAAGAAAGGGCGGAACGCGAGGTCACGGATCCCGTCACTCATCTGCCTGTGAAGATTCACGACTTCACCGATAGTGCCCTCAAAGAACTGGACGTGAACGAGGACCCATTTGAACAAGCAAAAAGAACCTCGAGTGGTATAAGTGAGAAGAACAAGTCTGACGCCGAACTACGCAAGGAACAAGATGGTTCACAAGAGAAACACCATGCCTTGATGAACCAGTTCCCGCCACCGGACCTCGATTTCTTACGCAAGGAAGTCGTTGCAGCAAGCAGCCGCGGGTTTGCGATTTCTTTAGCCGGTGCATGCGGCATCTTGGTTACCACCTTCATCATACGCGAAGTAATTTTTACAAATGCGCATCAAGATGGAGGCTGGACAGCTGTTGCTCGACGGTTATTACCGTGGCTTGCTCTGGTTACTGTTAGCGCAGGGATATTTGGTGTCTTCATCTTCGGTGTGAGGGATTGGACGGCCAAAAAAGTCGACAGCGCAATCCAAGACGAGATCTGGCGCTCTCAGCGCCGGCAGATGAACCGCGAAGTCAAGAAATACGAAAGGGAGACTACCTTGTGGCTCAATTCCTTGCTGAGCTCGGTATGGCCGCTCATCAACCCCGACCTCTTCACCAGCCTGGCAGACACGCTGGAAGATGTCATGCAAGCCTCCTTGCCCAAAATGATACGCATGGTCAGCGTGGAAGATATCGGCCAAGGCAGCGAATCGCTGCGCATCCTCGGCGTTCGATGGCTGCCTACTGGAGCCGCTGCACAAGCCGTAACGGAAGATGGGAAGATCATCTCACACAAGGATAAGAACAGTCGCAGCAATTCGGAGCTGGGTGAAGAGGAAGAGCCTGACAGCAAAAGCGACAAGTCCACTTCTCGGGGCATGGCAGCTGAGGAAGGTGATTTTATCAACTTGGAGGTTGCTTTTGCATACAGGACTCGGTCAACCAGCAAGTCATTCAAAGAGCGAAGCAAAAACATGCACCTCTACTTGGCCTTTTATCTGCCTGGAAACTTGAAGATACCCGTCTGGGTTGACTTGCATGGAGCAGTTGGGACCATGAGGCTGCGTCTGCAGCTGACGCCTGATCCCCCATTTTTCGATCTCTGTACTCTGACACTGCTCGGCCAGCCGAAAGTGGATTTGAGCTGTGTGCCCCTGAACAAGCATGCCTTGAATCTGATGGATGTACCCTTCATAAGCAATTTCGTGCAGTCGGCAGTTGACGCAGCCATGGCGCAGTATGTCGCTCCAAAGAGTCTCACGCTGGATCTCAAAGATATGCTCGCTGGTGATGACTTCAAAAAGGACACATACGCCAAAGGTGTTCTTATGGTTAATATCAAGCGCGGCTACGATTTCAAAATAGGGGATTCAGGCATACCACTTATCAAAGACTCCAGTTCAGATCCATATGTGTCCGTTGGATGGGCAAAATTCGGCAAGGTTCTCTGGAGCACCCGCATTTTAACGTCTGAAATGGAACCATACTGGGATGAGACTTGTTTTGTGCTGGTCACCCCTGAAGAGCTAAACATCAACGAAAGGCTCCGCATTCAGCTTTGGGACTCTGATCGGTTTACGGCGGATGACGACCTCGGGAGAATTGAGGTTGACCTCAAAGAGCTGATGCAAAACGAAGAGTCGAATGGGCGCATGTGGCAACGCACAGATGGATTTAGAGCACTAAAGTCTGGCCACGATATGCCGGGGAAACTCGAGTGGAGTGTTGGATACTTCTCAAAAGCAAGACTTCAAAAATGTCAATTTGAGAAGCAGACTCACGACCCAGAAATCAGATCAATGAAGCAGCTTGAAGAAAAAGTCAGCAACAGCTGCGAACGAAAACTTCGAGAAGCCATGCTCAAGCATTCATCATCTGATCGCGATGATAGCGAGCTGGAGCAGCAGAAGATGCAGGAAATGAAGTCAGAACAAGATGCGATGATCATATCGGCGCCGCCGCCAGACGGATATCCAAGTGGCATCCTCAGTCTGCAGATTCACAATATCACCGGACTCGAAGTTCCCACACTAAACAAAAGCTTGAAGGACAAGGATGGGAATGCAAGCGACGAAGAGACTGGCGAGGGCCTGCCCAGCGCCTACTGCACCGTGATTGTTAATCACAAGAAAACATACAAAACGCGAACCAAGCCGCAAAACACAAAGCCCTTTTTCAACGCAATTTGCGAGCGCTTCATTCGAGACTGGAGGTCCTGCGAAGTCTATGTCTCCGTGAGGGATGCCAGGTTACACGAGGACGATCCATTATTGGGCATCGTCCATCTACCTCTGAGCGAAGTGTTCAAGGAACGTTCTCAGAGGAATGGCTTCTGGCCCATATCTGGAGGCATTGGCTATGGGAAGATCAGACTCTCTATGGTATGGCGCAGCGTCCAACTTCAAGCGCCGCGCAACCTCGTTGGATGGCAGTATGGCACAGTGAATGTGCAGCCTGTCGCAACGAGCTCAGATTGTCCCGATGACTTGAGACACGCGAAGCTGAAGCTAAGAACCGACATCAGCACCGGCAAGATGTATTCTCGCGGATCTGGAGAGGCGACGTGGGCGACGAGCAAGGATCGACCTCTCAGTCTAGCTGTCCAGAAACGATACAGCGGCTGCTTATCTATTGCCTTCAAAGACAAGAAAGTGTTGGGAGATAAAGTCTCTGCTTTCAGTGTGTGCTGGCTGAAAGATATACCGGATGGGGAGAATTTGATACTCGATCTGCCAATCTGGAAAGGCGATTTCAAGAGGGCGACATCGTGCTGCCTGGACCAATGCGGAGAAAGAATCGGGACGCTCAGTATCAAGGTCACATTTTGGCCGGGGATGGTAAGTTGATGCCCTGACTACCCTGTAAGAGAAGAAAAAATTTCTAACACAGTCTTATAGGGCGCTGCGCACTCTCAATGGGCTAATAGCAGCGAGCATATACGGGATGTTGTTGAAGTAATCGATGCTGCAAGAGATAATCTCAGAGACGATGACATGGAAAGAGCTGCAGGAATTGTGGATGAAGAAATTTCTAGTGATAGCGACAGCTCTGATGAGGATGAGTACATACCAGATGGTAGCGCGGGCCATAAGCAGGGCCCCATAGACCAAGTCCGGGATTATAAAAAGAGAGATAAAGCCCTACACAGACAGCATCGGGGCCTTATGCAATGGAAGGTAAGACAAAATCACCAGAATATGCCGGCTTTAGAGGAAACGATTAGCTAACTCCCTGGTGCAGGTGCCCCGAACTGCGAAATGGGTGAAGCACAAGGTAGACAAGGTAGAAGATAGTGTTACTTCTTTGCTTGATCACAGAAACAAGGAGGCTGGGATTGAGACTGAGGTATAATAATAAATTCGGTCCAAAAGAATGGATATCATATAATTTTCTAGCAAGCAAGACCATGGTCTAAGAGGAAATGACGGTGGCTAATCTAACTAAGGTATCTGTAAAATGATAATAACTCCCTCAAACGAATTGCGCCCCAAAGGATTCCCATTCATAAGAAATAAAAGTCGTGAAGTAAAATGCAAACACAGACGCAAATGCCATGGCATGACGGTGACCCCGGGAATACTGGCCGCAGTCTTCATGGTAGATCCTGCTGCGTTGCAGCGTTTAAAAGTGTTGTCCTTGATCCAGGTTAGTTACTGTTGTCGAGTAGGTCCCCTGTCGTCAGGACGGGTTCCAAGGCTTCGTTGGATGGTGAAGGAGTGGCGTTGTTCTTACGGTTCCTCTTCGATCGCACCTCAACTGCCTCTGGCTGCAGTGGCGTGACGTCGTCTTCAGGGTCGTCGCGGTAGCGCTCAGGATCGTCTTCTGCCAGCAAAGGGGCGAGCAAGGGTGCATCACTACGACGCCACGGAAATCTTAGACCCAAGTTCAAATTCTTAACGCTCTGGAACCAAGGGATCTCGGGCAATGAGGAAGGTCGCAGGTGGTGTTCGCAGTTTGGACAATCTGGAGGAAGGATTTGCCAGGCAACCCACTGTAAGAGGCCGTGAATAGCGAACCCTTGGTAGACGGCTTGAGCCGCGGCAAAGAGATGGCAGAAGCTGTCCGATGACACATGTTAATTGTGATCATACAAAGAAGCAGCCAGATACGGCTATGCTAGAATAGAGACACAGGCTTCTTAGAGAGACTTACAAGCTTGTCAGAATAGGCAGCGTAGCATAAGCAGCAAGCATACTTAGTGAAGCCGAACGGCCGTGATGGGTCCATGTAAAGACAAGGACGATCATGAGGGCAGCAGCAAGTACGACGTCGTGAATGAAAACAACAATGGGATGAGTTAGGACAGCGCGAATAGAAATGCCGCTATGGCCTTCAGATTCGATGGACTCGACATCAGCCTCCTGCCTGTAGCCTGCGGTGCGAAGAAGCGCGATCGAGGTGACGACAGACACGGCTTGAGGCACCAGGCCAACAGCCGGAACGGGATTATGCGACAAGACGCCGTGGGCGATGCAGAGAGCGAAAGACGGGACAAAGGACACGACGGCGGCGATGCGAAGCGGGCGGGCAGCCGCGTCAACAGCTGAGTCTTCCATGATGAGCGGTGCAGGTGAATAGCGGCTAGGCTGAAGGTGACTGAAGCCGCGAGGAATCGGCAGCGAGTATAAGAGGGCAGCGAGATGCCGTCAGTCAGTCAGTCGGTGCCAGCTCCGACGCCTATGATTTTTATTTTTATTTTTGTTTTGAGCTCATATTGTCAGGAGAAGCTGCATTGGGCAGAGAAATTACCATAGTGGAAAGCGCTGCCCCTCACTGAGACCCCTGTTTGAGATGTACAAAGTCAGTTAGTGCATTGCCAATAGCCGGATCTGGTATCTTGACGACAGGAGCTGATTAGGAGAGTGGGGTTACACAGGTGCGAGCTTGATTCAACGACATGACACGCAAATGGACGACACAATTGGACGGCACTGCAAAACTATTAAATATTAGGAATTATAGGATGAAAAAGATTATATAATTGAAGGTTTAGAGGATTCTAGGTGAGTCATTGCATTTTCCTGAATTGCCATATTTTCATGGCTGTGTTGGAAATGAGTAAGTGAACTGAGTGAACCTCTATAGAGTCCAAAACACCAAAGCTTCGAGGATAGTTATGCCATCTCGCTGCGACACAAATTTTCAGCAACGCGAAAGAACACGAACGCGGTGACGTTGCCTGGCCATCAATTGGTTTTCGTCTGATGTTCTCGCGTCAGTCACCGCGTTTGGGCTCACCTACGGCCAGCTGTAGTGAGAAAAAAGTGAGGCCATGCTGGGCTTCTGCCCTATCGACTCGCCAGCTGGCGAGCAGTCCGCCACGCAAAATCAACAACGAATTCACTGCAACGCGCTCAATTGGTCAGAAAAAAGTGAGAAAAAAGTGAAATCATGTGCCCACAGCTGCCTAGAAAAAATAACAAAACCCCCCGCCCCCCAGCTCTTCTTTTCCTCTTCTTCTCTTCCTTCTTCAAGTTACCATCATCACATCAAAGTATCACACAACGCACACAAACGAACGACAAACCTCACAATTCTGACAGACAAGATGGAGTTTTCTACCATTTTCACCCTCGTTCCGTATCCCAAGCCCCCCTCCCTTGGTGATCCCGCAATCTTCCTGCCCATCTGGGCTTTCCTCTTTCTCGTGTGCTTGTTTACGAAACTGGTCACCGCCTTGTGGCCATCGATTCTCTTCTACCTCTCCTTTGTTGTAGCATTCGCCCCGGACAAGAACTTTGTTGTCGCCGCCATGTCCTGGCTTTCACTGCTTTGGCTTTGGAAGCCCTGGGCCGCCGCGACAGCTGACCTACGTCGCGAAGTCGATCTCGCGATTGACTTTGCATTTCTCGCGTGGTTCCTGATGGCCTTCCCTTTCATTGTCTTGACAATCTGGGTCGGACTGATGGGGGTTCTTCGTCTTGCCGCCAACGCCATAATCCGCCGAATCCATGACGCCATGGAGTTCGAACTCGACCTGGAATATGTCGCCAAATGCTACTCGCCCATGCAGCTAGAATCACCCGGCGATCGCGCCATGATCTGGCTCCTTGCCGCCTCTGGAAACCCGACATTCATCCTGAGATTATCTCGCCCTCCTCTCGGCATTAATCAAGCTGGTATTGCAGCTATCTTTCGGGATAAGCGACCGCGCCGCTTGGTGAAGACCTCCATCCAAGAGCAGGAGCAATCTCGGGCACGTTTGAAGAAGTTTGTGAAGGAGTGCCGTGCAGAAATTATGGCAGCAAAGGAAGCAAAGAGAATCGCCGCTGCGCAGCTTAACGATCCGAAGCCAACGCCTTTCGACAGCGAACCAGTGCCTCAGTCAAGAGAGACCCCCACCCCGGTGGTTCAGGTTTCTGCTTGGCCCACTGTTCCCGAGTCGGACAACGTCGCCGAAGACGTCAAGCCTACCAGCGGATTTATAGAGACCCAGGAACCCGAGATCACATCTGTGGTTGATGACGGCGAAAGTCTAGTCGGAGATGAAGAAGACAGCAAAGCGAAGGAACCCGAGTCCTCATCTGAGGAGTACGGTGAAAGCTTGGCCCAGGAACCCGAGATCACATCTGTGGTTGACGACGGCGAAAGCCCGCTGTATATCGACACCCAAGCCCAGGAACCAGAGATCTCTTATGAGAAGTATGGCGAAAGCTTCGCCGAGGATCCCGAGTCCACATTTGTGGAGGACGGCCAAGGCCCAGTGTCCGAGTCGAGCGCCACGGTACCCGAAGCAGCCCAGGAACCTGAGACCTCTTATGAGGAGGAAGGCAACGGCCTGCTCAACATCCACGCAGTCCAAACCGACGAACCGGAGGTCTCATTTGAGGCTGACGAAGGAGAAGGTTTCACCGAGGAACTGGAGGTCTCATCTGAGGCTGATGAAGGTGAAGGCCTCACGGAGGACAAGACCTCGTATGAGGAGGAGTTCGACGTTGAGATGACTGACGCGGATCCCCTTGAGGGAATAGTACCTGGCCTCTCTATTACATCTACATGTGGCTACTCAAACCCATCGGAGTCTATCCTGCCATTGGAAGTTTTGGCCCCATGGTCTCTTGCTAGTCAGGAACCTGGTAACCATTACGATACCCGCGGATACTCCAACCCTCGGAGCCTATCCTGCCATTGGAAGTTGTGGCCCCATGGTCTCCTGCTGGTCAGGAACCTGGTTGCCACTACGATACCCGCGGATCAATGTCATTGTCGCCTGTTGTCGAGAGTGTTAAGCCTGTTGTCGAGGCCCAGTAGGATGGGTACGACCTTCAGCCTGACCTCTCATCAGTCGCTGACTACGAGACACTCCTGCCGGACAACGAGTACGCCAACATGGACCCCGACCTCCTAGATCGCAAGATGGACGATCTCCTTGCCGGCGTCACCACTCAAGCGGACCAAGCCTTCACCACCGATGCTTCTTTTGAGGAGTTCGAGGCGTGGCTGGATACCCTTGCTGTGGACGCCGAAACAGCAGTTCCCGACGCCAATGCGTTCGACGATGACGAAGAAATGCGAGACGCGGATTGGATCCCGACTCCAGCTTCCGATTCTGACGACGACTCGGTCACCGTTGTGGAGTCATTTCCCATGTCCTTCGATCCATGCATCCTTCGGGATTCTAGCTTGGATGAAGACATGACCTCCATGGACCTGAGTGGCAGCGGGTCCGACCCCGAGGTAGAGTTTATAACTGCAGCTTTGGCTCAGTTGACTCTTACTTTGGATGTCGGCAACGTCATCATCACGGACCAGCAACTATCCCAGGAAGATGTCGCAATGGTGGAACTCCAAAGGCCAATTCCCCCTGCCATCGTCTTTGACATCGTCATTGACATGGCAGAGCCGGAGGAGTCAATTCCCCCCACCGGCAACACGATGGAGCTCATCCGGCCAACTCCCCCCGTCATCGAGATGGCGGAACCCGAAGAGCCCGTCGACGACATTGTTCCGGATGCTGTTCCGGATACTCTCCAGCATGAGGCATTGCCCCCGCAACTGCCGTACATGGGAGACGATGATGAAGATTGGAATGAGCAGAGCGCTGTGTCTGACGATTTGACGACACACAGCATGTCTCCAAGAGGCTCGGAGGGAGGTGAGCTACTCGTGGTAGCCTCGCCTGGACCTTCCCTCGAGGATGAGATGTGGGCCGCCTTTGAAGAAAGGGATTTAATGGCCGCCTTGCTCGGCATGTCACCAGACCGATTGTCACTTTCCTCGCGATCGAGATCGACTTCACTTGACTCGGGCGACGTGCCCTTATGGGCATTTCCCCCTGACATGGTGAACGCGTCTGACTCTGGTGCTGCCACCAATCTTTCGTTGAACCAGCTGTTCGACAATTCCCGGACAATCGAAGGCAATCCTACGACCGAAAGCGCCGCTGACGAACTTTCGGAAGAGGATCCAGCCTCAGCAGATTTTGTTTCTGGACCGGACTCAGTCACGGAGGCGCAAGAGCCAGCTCCAGAGGATCACCACCAGGCGGGTAGTTCCGAGTCCCCCGAAGACGACACCACCCTGGCCTCTGGAGAAGTTGCTGAAGAGCAACTACCGACGACTGAGACCCCGGCTCCAGACAATGTACCGGCGATTGTGATAACCCCCGAGCCAAACCGAATGGTTCAGGTTGAGGTCGCGCCTATCAGGATGGGAGGACTTATTCTCCCTGGCGGAAATCTTGTTCTGCCCGCGACTCCCGCCCCCATGACCCCGTTGCCGCAGCAAGCCAATATTCCCGACCCAGAGGCTGTGAGGATGCAGAAGGAAGAAAGCCTTGCAAGGGATCTGCGCAACGTCATGAGGAGGCGCCAACCTGCTTCCATTTTTCACCCCAAGCGACCGCAGAAGTCTTCGGCTCTCATTCGCTCACCAGACGCCGCGGAGAGAGAGAGTGTTCTCCGATCTCCGCAGTCCTTCCATGCCATGTCTCGCGCTGGAAGTGACGCTGATGGTGGAGTGGATGCCGAAGATGAAGGAGCGGCGAGGGCGATGCTCGCTTCGCCTGCCGTTATGAAGGCGGTTCGAGACAGTGAGGCTCGGCGAGGTTTTATGCGTGAAGGCAACGCAGACGAAAGATGAGCATGGGGCTCATTCTTTCCGACTAATTTTTAATATTAATTTTTAATTTTTAATATTCGATGATACTATGATGGACAGCAATTTCGAGCTCGACGACTGCTTTTTTCTTTTTCTTTTCTTGTTTTCCGGCTTTGGACTCCGACTTCTTTCTTTCGTTTCAAAGTTTTGAGAATCTTGTCTGCGCAGGTCGAATCACTCCTCTTCTTACCTTTGGAGCTGAGCGCAACCGTGTCGAACTTTCTTCTTCTTGTTGACACACACGAGACAATCATATCGGAAAACAACCGGAAAAAGCAGCTGAGCTTGGCTCTCTTGAGGGATTCAGATGGTTTTTGGGCACCGAGCAAAATGTCTTCTGTCAGAGACTTGGACGCGAATACTCTTGATTCATATTTCGCCGACCAATTTGCTTCATTCGCCCTCTGTCAATCTACACATATTGTGAGGATATGTTTTGGCACTTTCTTTTACGACCATCACCGAGAGCTTTAATTGCTATTTTTGGACAAGCGATTCAACAAAAACACGCACACTCATATCACTTTCTTTGCTTGTGGTTTTGTTGGAAACGTTTCGTCCATATTGATGATATGTAACCAGAGCCCCTTCTTTCGAGGACTTGTTTCCGTTGGGACCTTTTTCTTTCTTCTTGACGAGCAACATGGCATTTATCTACGCAGCATTCTTGGCTTTGCTCACCTTTGTCATCATTGCTCAGTCAGACCGAACGGAAAGGGGCTCGCCATTTCTTGGGAAAGACGCAACCAAATACATTCGGCACAGATGATCTTCTTTATATCCAATCGTCTATCGCCGCAGTCTTTCCCAAGACGTCCAAAGATGTCGACATCAGTTTACACCATTCGACATCCAGGAAAAATTCGGGGATCATTACAATAGTTGGAATCGCGAGCGAAGACAATCCGAACTTTTTATTCGCTTGCATTTCACTTTGTAATGATGTCGAAGCACGTCGACAATTTTCATTCTACGATGTGCTTTCGACGAACATTCAGTCAGCACCGCGATCGGGAAAGCGAAGCAGAAGCAGAAGCTAGCATCAGCTACCTTACTTTCTGATACATCTTACTTCGTCAATTCAACTTCAGCTGACGCTTTGCTTTCCTGTTCGCAATCATGTCTCTGTCAATCCGCAACACTTCAGTTCATATCGCGTTGATGACAGGGACATGAACACTCTTGAGGGCAAGATTTAGGAGGATCATTGGTTTGGTTACGGTTTGGTCACCGTTTGGATACTCACGATTACACAGACAGCCGCTTTGAACAAAGCAGCTCTTTCACACAAACTGCTTCTTTATGGAGCATTTCCGCTCCTTCGCAAGGAGCATTTCCACAAACACATTACTCTACATATGAGGTATTGTGGCGACTCTTTATCAAGACTCTTTCCACAACCACAGTACCACTTCATATGGAGTAATTCTACAAACAAACAAACTACCACTCCTGAAGTGTTTCGGCAACCGATCTACGACTTCGAACGAAACGCTTCATGAAACAAACTGCCATCCCACATGGGATGTCTCTTTCTTTGATTGGAGTTCTTCTCCGATTCACACACACAAACAAAAATCACAGCTTCGTATGAAGTATTTCTTCTTCATACATCATCTTCTTCATACATCATACTTCTTGAGTACTTCTTCAGTACTTCTTCAAACCAGACCAGACCAGACCAGACCAACCAAATCACATGGCGACTGCAAAACCGCAAGGCTCGCAGTTGTGATCCGACGACGATCTTGCTTTCGAGAATGAGACATGGAATCTGCACATGATAGTGACAGGGGATAATCACAAATATTTATCACTATCATCAGGCTTCACTTACATCACCATAAGCCTTGCAAGATTCCTGTCTAGTGTGTCGAGGGCCAAACCAAATATCGCTCTCTCGCCCTTGACGCACAAAATTGGGGAAAATGTTCGCATTCGCACAGTTTGTCAGAGGGTATCACGATCCAATTACCTTTCTACCCTCTGACAAACAAAATCAGGGACACTTTCACACGACTTTATCGAGGAAACCGTGCGAATCGAACGAGGAGAGATCGGGCCCATCCATTATTCTCATGGCCTGATCCTCCTACAAACATGCACATTATCAATGGGGAACTTGGGAGGGTCAGAAGTTATATCACCAACGAATCGCTATTTCGCATCTGACTCTCCCAAACACTGAGAATCATCTGACTTCAATCACATTCATCTGCGCGATGATTCTCAGCTATGTGTCGAATCACATATCACGATACGACACACAAAAACGGGGTTTTGCCAGAGATGAAATCACACTTTTTTCACATCTCGGCAACAAAAGGAAACTTGTAATACCAGAGATTAGAGACTCCATACTTCTCTTTATCATCAGCGTCTTCTAATCTCTTGGGTTATTCTTCATATGGTGGCGGACATCGACCTCATACCGGAACTGATCCTCAATGGAGACAACTCAAAACATGGCTCAACTTTTCAACCAAAGTTCACTGAGTTACCATTGAGTTGAACAGACTTATTTCTTTCTGGTCTGATGTCTGCCACCTCCAGCTTAACCAATCACTACGCTGGGAACCAGTCCAAGGCGACCGATCTTTTTTCTGCCTTGCGACTTGGACAAATCAGCCGTGACTGCCCTCCGCAAGGATTGGCACCAAACGGGAGGATAAAAGAATCCCTCGAATTGGTAACGAGTCACACATGGCTGCCTCTTGGATGATTTCACCGATCAAAGAACTTCGCACTTTAAGAATTACGAACAATCTGGAGCAAACGCCACAGCCCGCCCTCCGAAAGGACCGGCCCCAAATGTGAGGGAAAAGAATCTCGCGAATTGGGAGCAGGTTTGCTGGCACTCCTACAACCTTTCGAACGAGTCATCATCCGAGAAAACATTGCCTGGGTTACAAATTGTCTGGCTGCCCTCCTTTGTGATAGTTTCACACTGGACGGCCCCAAACGGGAGAAAACAGAATCTCACGAATTGGGAGCAGGTCACGACAAATCAGTGTCTGGCTGCCCTCCGCTGTGATTACATCACATTGGATTGGCCCCAAACGAGAGAGACAATATTCTCACGAAT
>PNRQ01000303.1:0-36996 GCA_003439915.1 Trichoderma atrobrunneum | reverse complement strand
CGGTTGTTTGCGCGAGGATGTCGGCGGCGAGCTTGGCGGCGCGGCTCTTGCGATTGAACCGGAGGGCGGGACGGTGGCGGTGATGACGGTGCAGTTGTTTGCCGTGAGGGCCTGCTTGATGCCGTTCCAGTACTCGATCGTAGGAAGAAGTGGCGAGACTCTGAGCTCGGAGAAGCCGAATAGGCCGTGAGCCAGGACAATGGGGTACTTTGGCGTAGCTGGGGGTTTTTCTTTTGTTAGACAAAAGCTTCTCTACTAGCAAAGATGAGAGATTTACCGTAAGTCTCGCGGATAGTAGCGTAGTCATCGTGTATAAGTCGCCCGAGGTCACGGATGCGAGGATCGTGACAGAGCGGTTTTGCGGTGCTAAAGACCCGTGAGGTAGATGGCTGTAGGCTCAGCAGGGAGCGCGGGAGGCGAGTGCCACGCCAATGGGGCCATTGCTTCATGGCTCGTGCGAGGTTTTGGTTACAGCATCAGGGACTCTTGTTTAGGCAAAAAAGCAAGGTGACGTTTTGGAAACGAGGTGAGGTGTTGTTGAAGTAGCAGCTTGATGCTGTGTGAGCTTCGTAGGAAGTGCTGTTTAGTGTGGGATGCTTGCTGACGTCACTGCAGCGACGGAGCTTTGATTTCAGCGTCACAAAATGCTTTGATGGCTTAATTAGTTGCATATTCAGCTCTATTCATCGTAAAATTACATGCTTGCTCATTATTCAATATTATCTATATGCATAGAGAACCGTATTTTGTGCGACTTAAAATCCCCCCATCTATTTTGCCCATTTCCTTTGGTATCACCTTTTTTCCCTCTTGCTAGCCTGGCCATCCATATCTCCCCAACGCAACAACAGAACAGACGATAAATATTGGTCTGAAAAACTAACTCTTTTCTGGCATCTGACTGGGCGCATTCTCATTCGTTACGCCGCTATAGGCTGGTCGGGGCCGTAAGCCGTCAAAAGGCCCTGACAAGTTCTCTGCCATGGCTTCGTCATAGCTAGGTGGTGGGACGTCCTCGTAGGCCGGAATGTCGCCAGGTGGTAGCTGTGGAGGGTATAGAGGATCTTGAGGAGGTCTTGGGGGCATAGCTGGCTGACTCGGTTGGTTCGCCTGACTTGGCCGTCGCTGAGGCCTGGCAGCAGCGTTCGAATTGTTGGTATCGGTGGCAGATGGTCGGGAAGGTAGACGAGGAGGTCGAGACATGGTGATTTCACCTGGTCGTGTATTTCGAGCAGCTTTCAGAAGCTCAGGAGGTGGTGTAATGCCAGAAAAGACATCAACATTTGCAAAATGAAGAGGTAGATATATGGTCTGAGGCTGCGCAAAGGGGTCCCTCGTCATGGAACCCGCCTTTGGGTCGCCCCAGCTCACGCCTAGCTTGAGTTCTATTTCATATTTTCGAGTAAGGTTGCAAGTGTTGAAGGAGGGGGCAACGGTGTTTGGAAGCGGCCTGTTTCTCCAGAGTTCGTCTGGGAGCGTTACTTCTTTGCCGACTTCATCCCCTGGAGCACATATTGGGATGTGGAGGTCTGTAAAGGAGGCGACAACCCAGCGGTTGACTTTTTGGTTGAACAGCCCATGCGCACGAATTTCCGTCACACCAATCAGGTCCATCTGGAACGATATCAGGTAGATTTGTTCACTGCTTTCTACGAGCTTCTTTGCGATGAGCCGGAGTGGAACAGGCTTATTGCACGTGAGAACTGATGGATGCGGCACCCGAGCTGAAATCTCTACTGATGGTGGCGTTGGAGAATCGCCTTCAGCACCGTTCAAAGCCTCATTGGCCTTTTTGCTGCTGAACAATGAACTTCGTTTCTTTTGTCCTTTTGCCCGAGGCGTAAAAGAAAAAGGCCGTCGAGCAAAAGCTTCCTGGCCGGTGAGGGGAGGTCGCGGCGGTTCAATAGGCAGAAATTTGAACCCAATGTGGTAGCGCCAGTTCTCCTTCAAAAGCCCTGGCCGCTGAATCGTGACCTTGATGTAGTACCGAATTTCTGCTTGCATAGGAAAGCCTGTCAGGGATGGAGGAAGAGTCGCGGTAACGTGCCGTAGAAACAGCTGTTTCGAACCGTCCATAACCCGGACGCCGCCCAGCCCAAAGAGGCCGCCGCCTGATCCATAGCCTCCAACACCGCCCAGGCCACCGATCTTGGCCATGGCTTCGGGATTGCTGCAGGCATTGTTGATGGGTAGCTTGAATGTGAAGGGAAACTGGTGCTGGCCGGGATCGAGGGGATATGATCCATACGGACTGGATGAGCTTTCGTAGTACTCGTCTGGGAATACCTTTACCAGTTTGTACAGGATCTTGTGGTTTTCACCCACGATGCTGCCCGGAGGCCCCGGTGGCGGACCATTTCGATTAACGCCCGGTTCGTAGCCGTAATTTCTTGGAACCTGTAAAGCTGTGCCGGACTCTCCTTCAAGTTTGACGACGATGCTGCCGATCTGCTCACTCTTTGGCAAAGTCAAAAAGACCTTGCCTGAGATGACGTCGAGGTTGGTGTAGAACTCGGGCTGGTTATTCAGCACGATTTTGATGGACATGATTAGCGACTGGCTGCTCCCGCAGTGGTGAATGTTCTGCGGGAGAAAGGGAGGGAGAAATAAAGGAAGGAGAAAAACGCAAGAAGGAAAAGAACGGAGAGGGAAACAAAGAAAAAATAGCTTCGATTGTTAGGTCTCCGCAGTTGGGTATGGGGATACAAAGGGTTTTTGACCCCTTGGCAGCACGCTCGGCAATTGTTCAGACCAGGGCCAAGTCCGGCACGCTGGCATTGCTTGCGAGGCTGCGGATTCGGGGATGAGACGAGGTTGAATGAGACACAAAATAGAAACACGGAGCGGCGTCGAGAGCTGAAGGCGAGCACACGCGTCAAGTCATTTGGCGATGGGGGCGCAGCCTCGAACCTCGTGGGAGTGGAATTGGGGGAGGTTCGGCGATTGGATTGATGTCATTGCCAGTTCTGCCGCCTAAGCTGCAACTGGGCTTATCCACCACCTGAGTGTGGCTTGCCGCGAGGCGCTGACGAAGTGCTTGAGGCGCAAAGCCCGCCGGATCCGACACTAATTGAGTGTCAGAAGTTGCGTTGCTTGGGCGGTGATTGGGTCTTTTCGGTAACATGGTTTGGAATATATTATGGATGATATAATCCTCGCTAGAGTAACTTCTTCCAGGATCTCACAGAGTATATGTCTAGTGGGTGAGCATTGTTTATGTTAATGGGAACTGCTGGAAGCTGGATGCTAGACGCTGGATCAGGTACCCGCACAACGTTGAAGCCGGTGGCCTTGGGCTGAGGATGGGCGCTACTCTACTCTAGCACTTCAAACCCACTAAGCAACGAATTGCTTGCCGTAGAGGCCATAGCTTCACGCAGCTTACTTTGCCCTCGATAAGGCCAGGGTATCAGAAAACCATCTTGATCTTCGCCATGCATCCCGTCCTTGACCCGGAATGGACTGTCCGGTGGCCCATTGGCTTGCCTCTCTCTCCACTTGCGCACACTTGCATCGTCAACACAATCGGCAGCCAGGTGAATGACAGGGGGGAGCAGCTAGCCATCGTTGCAGTTGCATTGAGGCTGGACTCGCTGCAACACCACACACTGCCTCTCGTCGCCTGACACTTGCCCTTAACCCTCGCCTCTTCTTGTTTCAGGCCCTACAGGATGGCGTCCGAACCGGAGTAATGAATATTCCATGGCAACATATTCACAACCCAGTAGTAGCAGCTTCTAATCTTTGTGGCAAATAATCACTACCAACATCACACAGTCCCTGAAGCTCTGCATTGCCCGCTTTGCTAGTGCCACTAGAGACAGGAAAGCCAGGGGTCAAGCGGTTGCGGTTGTTGGTTCCAACACTCGAGCTGCATATTTCACCTCGGCCATGGCGCCATTTTCAGAGCCCAGATTCTCCAACAGCCTGCCTTGGCGCAAAGTCACGGGCCGTTGAAGCCCCTCGTTCGTGTTGCTGCGGATCCGGTGTTGGTCGTCGCCTGTTTCTCGTTGCAACGTCCTGACAAGTGTTGTTATACAATGCCCCAGATTGTTGAATCGACAGGCTTTGCCTTGGAAAAGGTGATGGGGGCTCTTCTTGCTGTCGCAGCCGATGTTGGATTTGGACAGCCTTCTCGTTCTTCATCCTGGTAGCCCCGCCCCCAGAAGGATTCATGGATATACCACGTTTGATATAGCCGCGTCGTTCGAGTACAGAACATGTAAGACAGCCTGGAGATTCGTTCGACGTACTTATTGAGTATTTCCTTCGAAATCACATGACAGAACGTCTATCAACGCACAAACGCACGACAGATAGGCAGATACATCACCAGTCGCAATCAGGAAGTTGTATATGCATGCAGCCCGTATGGCTTGACATGGTCACCGTCACACTCCTACCCTCGTTTCGAGATGGTGTGCACGCCTCGCGGCTTTTGACCGGTGGTTAGCTGCTGGGTGGCAGATTTGGCCCCCATAACTGGCCCGACGCCGGTTTCCTTGTCGTTAGAGGCCGCGGCCGAACCAGACTGCCGGATCTGGTGCTCTCGTCTTCTCTGCTACATGGGTTCTACTGGTACAACCAAACGAACTCATGGACAAGTCGGCTAGTGTACTACATGGGTGTCGACCAACCGCGGGTTACCATTGTGGAATCGCACGGCTCGGCAGTTTACCTGAACAGGCTCTGACACTGGCCCCATCCTGTTGTCGCGATGCTCTTCCGCCCTCCAAGTAGACTAGATGGTGGAGAGGAAGCCTTATGTCCCCTGCTTGAGTGACACTCCAGGCAAGCCACGGCTTGGGAACCTTCTGTCAAGCAGGATCTCATGGGGGCTACTCCATTGGGCTGTAATTGCCGATCCGCAGCCCAACTTTGAGGCATCTACTATGACATGGCTTCACTATTAAATACAGAGAGGCTCCCCAACCCATTCCCCCTTCAGGAGATTTACCTCCCATGGCCATAGAGTATTCGATGTGATCAAGCCAGACTATTCTTCTTCATCATGGCAATTACCTGTGGCTCAACATGTCCTACCGGGGACGGTTTCTTTGCAAATGGTCTCAGTCTTATAGGCAGTGCAGTCTTCCTCGCTGTCTTTGCTTTCTTGACTCCCACCACCTTTTACCTGGGATACCGCTTCCGGACCCCGGGCTTCTCTGCTTTAATGGCAACTGGATTAGCTTTCGAGGTGTTTGGCTTTCTAGGGAGAATTCTCTTGCATGAATCGCGGGACCACCAAGGCTACTTTGCTCTTACACTCCTGGGGAGCATCCTAGGGCCAGTCTTTATGTCTGGTGCCATGACAAGTATATTGCCGCATCTACTCGTCATCTATGGACAAGGCCACGCCAGATGTCAATCTATTCTTACAACATCCTTCCTGTTTGGCCTCTTCATAGTGAGTCTTGTACTCGACATAGTGGGCACTGTGTTTGTTGCCTACGGATATGGAGGCGTGAGCGTATGTATTGGATCTCTTTATTATACCAAAACTGTTAGCTGACGAAATGAAAAGCGTGATAGGAGTGCCGATATAATCGCCGGAGGGCTGGGTGCCCAAGCCCTCTTGTTGTTTGCCATAATCGCCGTATATGTCTGCTTCACTACGGGCTTGTTCCTTAGTGATGAAGCCCCGGACCCGACACATGCCGACATCTATTATTCTACACAATTTTCCAGGTTTCTTCGTTGTAAGTGCTGCTCAACTTGTTCTTCTCGGCTATATTGAACATCTATTGACATGATGTAGGCATGGAAGTAGCCTCCCTCCTGCTCTTTGCACAGACGATATATCGGATATTCGAGATGATCGGTGGTCTGAGTGGTACTTTGTTCCAGAGTGAGCCCGCTTTCATGATTATGAACGGGTTGGTCCCATTCCTGGCCTGTCTCCTCTTGACGACTGCACACCCTGGTGCCGCTTTTGGGCCGTCATGGGGCGCAACGTCTCCTCGATTTCGAAAGCGCCGGGGACTACCTCTTCCACCACTACAAACATCATTTAGCCATGCCGTCCATCACCGCTACGATCCCAATATTCGATCACAGTTTTCCCCTTCCACTCAAAGGCCGCTTCGAGAGGCTAAGCCCCCGCCTACATACGGTTCTTACGGTTTACCATCATCTCCAAGACCAGTAAATAGGCCACCAAGCCCGATGATTCTGTCGCCAATATCGGTCCGAGCTGTGAGCGCACAGATGCTAACTGAGCGATCGGAGAGATGGGCAGCACCGACAGACCTGGTAGATAGTGATGTACTATGGTGACCAGGGCCAGCAGAGTATCCAAGTAGTAGACAGCATATACGAGACTGCAGCTTGCCCAAGCAAGTAAGCAGCAATAAACATGATACCTTGACAAGAACTTTTTCCCGTGTATGGAGATGGAGTTGGCTTCGTTCAGCCCTGCTCCTCTAGTACGATCTATGGGCCGATAGAGACTAAGAACCCTGTAGAAGCGCAAACGAACCTATGAGATCAATGCGGTAGCCAGGAACCATCAGCCGTCGACGGGTCCTCGTCACGCATCAGGACTTGTACACGAAGGCGCGCCTAGTTCGCTTACCGCAGCTCAAGCTCAATCCTCCCGGAGATCGCGGATGTGAAGCCACTCGGCAACAAAAGGTCGCTTCTCGCGGAAGATGCTAGGGTTCTGTGCGCGGTTTTTCTCGAGCGGGCGCATGCTGCGTGTGCTGCGGTTGTGATGTGATATGCGGCTCGAGGCCTTCATCACACGGCGGCTATGGTGGTGATTCGTCGAATTAACCGCCGCTTAGCAGCATCCCTGTCGAACTACTGTACGGCATGCGAGGGCACTTTGGAGCCGCGTCTTTATGGAGACGAAGATTTGAGATCCATGACGGGTTTGTAATTTGTATGAGCGGCTAATGTGCCTTTGAGAAATTGGCGCAGTGGCAATTGACGGGTTGCTTGACTGGGGGGACGCAGACGCAAGATGTGAGGAAGTGCATCTTAGCATCTACATCAGGCGATAGTTTGGCGTGCCGGGCCGTTTGCCGGATGTGGCCTGTCATCATCTTCAATACAACATCACTAGATAGCTACTATTGAAGCCCGAGCGGGGTTGGAGGGATGCAATATGTGGAAGATTGGTGATCAACACGAGCCCTCTTGAGGCGTCTATGGTGACGGGAATGCATGCAGATGATGTGAAGACGCAACTCGCACATTGTTGCACAGCCCAAGACTACTTTGGCACCCAGTATAAGACCCAAGCTAAGAGAACATGGGACAAGAAGTTAACGACTTGGATGACCTGAATACGACCACAGTTTGACTTATATCGTTACAGGTAGCTAGATAACATACCTAGATAAAGCTAAACTAGTTGGATGTAGCTGTGTTTGCTCAGTTCCCCTTGCGCTAGCCTGGCTAATAGCGGAAGGATTCTGAGGATTTGACGCGCAAAGCAAGGGGATGCCGTCAGATCAGGCGTGATTACTATGAGTGACGGGGGTTGGGGTACCAACACCACACCTATCTCTGTTAGATGAGCATGTCATGGAGGGGGGTCGCAGATGTGATTCGTGTTTCCATTTATCCGGACCACTGAGATTTCCACGACAGTGTATTGAGTAAATGAGAAACGTGCTGTTATCATGTGGTGATAGTTGGTGACTCCCATGCGCACCCAAATCACTCTGCAATGTATGGGTAAGAGTAAGTGACGATATCAGCCTGGCTTTGCGATTTCGATCGTTCAGAGTAAGAATGTGTCTAACAAGAGATGCTGTATGATCTACCTAGATCCGAGATATTAAGCCATTGCACCTCATAATTGATGCTATCTGTGAGAGAGCGACATGGGGTGATTAATAATGTGAACTATAATTACCATCGTATGACATACTGACTAGACGGTGACTCGTGTTTGAGATTCATGACTGTTCATGCTTCAGTTGCGAAGTGTCATGCATCCAAAACATCCTAGTATACTACCCAAACCATAAGCAGGCAGTCGATAATAGTATTCGACATTTAACGTACAAGAAGATCTCTGAGCTTGACTGTGGAGTATCTTTGCTTTATGGATGCTTCACTAATGGGTCACGATTGAGATGAGAAGCAGTTGAAGATTAACTTTGGAATTAATCCATATGGCGCAACGTCACATTTAGATCCTTTGGTAGGTGAAACTGTTGTTCAATCTAGATAAGCCTTTCAACAAAAGTGTTGTATTATTTCCGTTCCAATTAGATACGGATGATCCCGTCAAAATGGTAAAGAAACTTGATTCACTGCCTTAATTCTATTCCGATACTAGAATGAATTCCCAAATGACCCCGGCATGCTGCCTCGTTATAAGTGCCTCGCTGTCAGTGAGAGCCGCCACTTGTTTCAAGGTACTATCGGCAGTTGGTGCAAGCAGCTGATAGCCTCCATCAGGGTGTCTTCTGGGCAAAAATCTTTCCTTCTCTCTGAATTCAGGCACTGGTACCAGGCCCTTTTGAGCAGAGCCCTTACCATGAAAGCTAATATAACTGTTGGCGCGTTTATTGAAGAGTCCGAAATAGCCATCGGCCTCGACGCAGAGCCAATGAGTAATATCGGTGGTAAATGGAGGCGGCTTTCTCATATAAATCTGACAGGCCGATATGGTAATTGCTCGCCCGGAAGCTTTGTCTTGAATAACGTACGTATTGCCGGGCCAAGGAACCGCATCCGATGGGTCATCTCGGAGGTAGAGGTCCCTAATGGCGATTGAATCGTCTCTCGGAGTGTATATGACGGAGGAAGTCGTCGTGCTCGCATTACTTGGACTGTTACTCATGATGAACAATGTGTATGAGCCGGAAAAAGCGCGATATCTCGAGTGGTGGATTAAGAGCGTTGGCACCGTTGACGGGTAGAAGTTGTTGCCTTACGTGGGACCTTAAATTTCTGGATGGTTTGGAGGCTGGATATGAAAATATGAATGTAGCATTCACATGGATGCTGGCGGGTTAAAGCGGATTGTAGGCCTCCCAAGACACCGTATGAGCGAATGCCAGAGTGAATACTGAAGAGGTTGTTGGGAATTGGTCTCCGCTTTAATTCACCCAAAGTGCTTCAACTGCTTCTCTGTACGTCTTCGGCCAAGGACTGGAATGGTGAATTTGGTGGGCTCTCTTCTGTTACCGACGCATGCAGCCGAGTCTCGCACTCCATACATGGTTAGTACGACCACTGTGGGATGTGAGGAGATGTCCGTATTTTCTGTGAGAAATTGATGTCATATTTCATTGTATTTGTCCTTATATTATTTTTCATTAGTCGGCTATGTAGGAACGAATTTGCTATCACATTGTTTACAGACGACTCTCCCTTTGGTGGCTATGAGTCCAGTGTCTCAATCATCACCACTCCGACTTGTCATGTCCACAGCACATCATGCAGCTTGTCTCACAGTTTATCTGACCGTTATCATCGCTGAATCTCTTACATAAAAAACAGCCTCCTTCAACGGCTGCCATAAGCTATTGACGACTAATGAGACATGGCTTTTTTTTACACTCACAGAGGGTAAGCGCATAGAAATCGGCGGCATATTAGATTTAGGATTTCTTAAATCTGTAAATATCTTTCCATGGACAGCTTGAGTCACTTACCGATTGAGTCCCCCGTAAGCGCCCAAACATGGCCAATAGGATACACTCAGGTTTTGCAAAGAAATCTTGTGGTAAGAAACCGTTCCGACCTCAATTATTTGGAAATGAACATCATAGTTCCTAGAAAGTATACATATTAAGAAATTTTTGAAGGAGGGCATGGCAAGCCCCTTCATGTCAAACTATGACCCGGATTTCACGCATATTGTTAAGCCTAACGATATCATCGGTTAACACCTGACTTTGGCTGCAAATGATTAGAAGGAAAGCACAACAGCGCTACTAACTAGGTAGATTTTGCTTTTTGTGGTGAGCAGCGTCGGAGCCCATGTCTTGTTAAGCATTTACGTATCATATTTTCTGGTGCTTGGTTAGTTCCATCAAACATGACTCTATATAAATGAAAGAGAATGTCTTTCTTTGTTAAACAGATTCAGAGATGAGTATAGACATTACTATGTAATTAGATGCAGGTTGGGAGCCAAACTCCTTTTCAATCGCCTTCTTATCCTTATCACCCTCTTCTTTGTGTTCCAGACTCTTGACGTATAGATCATCTATATAAGAGAGTACAACCGTCACAAACGTTTAGCCTACAAGCCTCTCATTCTTCACTGAATGAAACCAGTACTCAATGTCTGCAAAGAAGCTACCTATATAAGGATCATGCTTACATAGAACGAGTTCCATGCAATAACCCCGAGCCACATTGCTGTTGAAGTTGAAAGCTCTTCTAATTACCGTGTCTCCCTAGTAACAACCCTACCATTTCTTCCCGCCCACGGGATTTTACACTACTCAATGGTGTTTTGCCTTTCTTGTCTTTAGCATGCGCATTAGCCCCTCTCGTAAGCAATAGTTTTACGACCCTCCTCTTCCGAGCAGATACTGCATAATGTAGTGGTGTTTTACCAGCCATATTTTCGACCTGTACATCAGCCCCTCTGTCTAGTAGTAATTTTACTACTATCTCCCCCCGCTTCGGGCTGCTTCATGTAGTGGAGTATCGCCGTTGTTATCCTTTAAGTTAATCTTCGCCCCCTTATCTAGAAGTAATTTTGCAGCGACTTTTAGTCCTTGACTGGCAGCTATATGTAGTGGTGTTTTGCCTCGCGAATCTCTGACCTCAGTAGAGGCGTTGTGAGCGAGTAAAACCCTGATTATTGGCGTATAATCCCATTCTACCGAGTACTGTAACAGCGTGGAGCCTTCTTTGTCTTTCGACTCGGTACTCACACTCCTTTCCAAGAATAAACTGACCAGACCGCTTCTGCTTGGTCCTAGGAAGTCGAATAGAGTTTCTTTTTCAATATTCAGGTCAGCACCGCTCTGAAGAAGTAACTTCATCACGACGTCTCCTCCCCCGTATGATTTTCCCTTCTGTATAGCGTGGTCTAGAGGTGTCTGGCCCTTATCATCCTTTGAATTGGGATTAGCTCCCCTCGTGAGCAGCAACCTTACCACAGCGTCCTGGTCATGGCTTGCAGCTTTATGTAATGGTGTTTCGTCTCCGCCGTCGCTTCCGCACCCGACGTCTGGACTTAGGCCTTTGTCTAGCAATAGTTTTACTATTGCTTCGCACCCACTCGATGCGGCTAGATGTATTGCCTGTTGGTGCTCACCATAGCCATATACAGTGGTGCTTTTTCGCCTGGCGCCCTTGTCAAGGAGCAGTTTTGCTATGTGCACTCGGCCGTACTCTGCAGCTATACACAACGGTGGATTCCCCCCAAGAGAAGCGGTAAAATTTGGGTTAGAGCCCTTATTGAGTAATAGCTTTACCACTGCTTCATGTCCGTTTTTTGTGGCTATAGATAATGTCGTGTCGATGATGGTCTCAGAGTCTGGGTTAGCCCCCTTATCTAGCAATAGCTCTACTATTGCTGCATGCCCTTTCTCTGCGGCTAGATATATTGGGGGTCCCTTGTCTTTGGTAGCAAGACCTGGGTTGGCACCTGCATCCAGAAGTAGTCTGACTACTCGGTCAAACCCTCCCTTTATGGCACAATACAGGGGTGTTCGACCATGATTGTCTTCAGCATCAAAGTTGGCGCCCTTCTCTAGAAATTGCTGAACCATTGCCTCATAGCCGATACGTACTGCGTAGTGTAGCGGCGTTCGAGTAAACCAGCCATTGTTTTGCTTAGACTCCAGCTCCGCGCCCTTATCCAGCAGTAACTTCACAACTGCGCCGTATTTCTGGTATGAAGCCCAAAAAAGAAGTTTTTCTTCGTACGGGCCATATCTTTCATTGGGTTCGAGTTTGGCACCGCCTTCCAACAGCAGCCGCACCACCGCTCCATGTCCATTCTGTGCAGCCGCAGCCAGAGGCCTCAAGTCCTTCACTCTCCCGGCGTCTGCATCTGCGCCGTGTTCCAATAGCAGCTTCACTACTGCTTTATAGCCGCCATATGCGGCCTGGGCTAATGGCGTAGTTCCGTCTGCATCATAAACTTTCGGGTCGGCGCCCTTTTCCAGAAGGAACTTCACTATCTCTTCATGCCCTCTCTTTGCAGCTGATAGTAACGGTATGCCTTGAGATAGATCATCCCGTTTGCAATTTAGGTCGATGCCCTCCTCCAATAATAATTCTACCACAGACTTATACCCGTGCACTGCAGCAAAGTTTAAGGTCTTTCCCCAGTCATTTATATCCCCCAAAGTAGCACCACGTTGCAACAAGAGCCTCATCACAGCCCCATCACCCCCTTCAGCAGCTCCATGTAGCGCCGTTTTTGGCTCGAGTTGCCGTTTGAGTATATATCTCGGATCGGCACCCCGGTCTAGCAACAGCTTAACAATTTCAACATGCCCTTCCTCTGCAGCCGAATATAGTGCCGTTGCATCTGCTCCAGGTTCCTCTGGGTTTGGCTTGGCACCGCTTTCAAGCAGCAATTTGACTATCTGATAGTCGCCGTTTTCTGCCGCTATGATCAACAGTTTATCCAGAGAACTTGCTTCGGCCCCCTTGTTTGCACTTTTCTCTAGCAGGAGCTTCGTAACAGCCTCATGGCTGTTCTCAACAGCCATTAGCAGTGGCGTATTACCGTTTTTATTCTTGATATCCAGATTGGCGCCTTTCTGTAGCAGTAGCTTTACAACTGCCTCGTGGCCATTGGCTGCGGCGTCTTGTAGAGGTGTATCCCCCCCCTTGTCTCGTGACTCTAGGCCAAAACCCTCGTCTAATAACAGTTGTACCATTGCCTCATGGCCGTTCCGCGCGGCAATATGTAGAAGGTAACAACCATTTGGGCCACACCATCGAAACAGTAGCTTCGCCATATCAACATTCCCAGTCTTTGAAGCATACTTAAAGTAGTTTTCAACGTCGCGATAACCAGGGTTGGCAGCACCTTCCAGAAGCAACTTCACCACCGCCGTATGGTCATAACGCACAGCTAGGTTCAATGGGCTATACTCGCGGTTCCATCCGTTAGGATTAGCATCATTCTTCAACAACAGCTTCACTGCTGCGTCATGGCCTTCCAGCGAGGCCCAGTGTATTGGACTCCAATTTGCGACTTGGGAGTCAGGATCGTGTTTTTCGAGTAGTGCCTCCATTGGGTCTATAAGCCCAAAATATGCTGCTATATGAAGTCGAACGTTGTTTTGAAACTCCTGATCGTAACGCGTAGGGTTTTCCATGTAGCTTTGCATTGCCTGCTTCCACGTGGATGCTGAAGCTTCACTCTCTAGAAAGGCCACAGCAAGGAGATTGACATCTGGATCTGACGAAATGCGCACATGGTGCCCCCAGTTGCAGGCAGCATAGTCATACAGAATATCTGAGCGCGATTCTGCTTCAGAAACCTCATCAGTCGGGTTTGCACCCGCTTTAAAGATATTGAACGACAGGTAAGTGATACATGTTTTTGCAATATCAGCCTGAGCAGTTGGAAACCATGTGTCACAGGTCCGCTCAAAGTATTCTTGCACCGTATAGTGGACTAGGCGGATGATATCACTGTGTTCATCAACCGCCACTAGCCCGCCGCATACAGAGACCATAAGTCCAATCTCAGGCAGGTTGAGTGGATTTAGGTAAGAAGAATCATTCACAACTGCGAGTGCGTGCTGCAACTCCAAGGTAGATAGAGGCCGTGTAGAACAGGTGATCCAAAAAAGAACCCGGTTGGCGAGCTCGCAGAAACCCCGTTTTTGACTCCTAATTCTCTCCATGGCTCCGTTGTATGCTTGCTCATAGGCATCCAGTCCCTTGGGAAGTCTTTGTAGTGCATCTTCAACTTGCCAGACGCTTATTTTGTCTCGCAGAGAATCTAGATGAAGTCTGGCGAGAAGAAACCTAAAACAAATATGTCAATGAAACATTTTCCACTAACAATATGTGTAATTGGTTAACGACTGGACTTACACTTCTTTAGATGCTTCGATAATAGACGATTTTATCCTTTCTTCAAGACCGGTGGACTGGAAGATGAATGCAGGCAACTGTGACATATTACTGTCTAAATATTGCCGTATGTCTTTATCAGTAGCACGAATTTCAAGTGTGCTACACTCTCTGCTTTCGAAATCCTTTTCTATATGTGGGACGAGCCGAGATGTGAAAAATAGGTTTGCACCCAACCTAGTTTGAAGACCAAACATCTCAAGCATGAGAGTAGAGCGGTGTAAATCGGAATCTGTGCATTCATCCAGAGCATCGATGATGATGTATGTTCTCGAATAGCTAGTAATAACCATGGTGAGGGTTTTCACGATTTCGTCAAGTGAAGGTGGGGTGGGTGGAATTCGGGAAGTTGGCTTGTTTTCCCTCCCCTGTTTGTGTTCCTTATACAGCTCTTGTACACTGTCGTGTACCTTAGAGCCCATTTGGGAAAGTTGCCTCAAAATGCTTGAGAGGATATGTATGGGTTCCTGCTCTGACTGCCGGCGGAAGTTCAGATAGAGGTATGCAATTCCAATGTCGTGCTTTTCTTGGAACTTAGCATGAAGATAGCTAACCGCAATAGAGGTGGCTATCGTCTTTCCAGCCCCTGGAATTCCGGGGCAGAACAAGGTTTGCCTTTTTTGTCAATCCAATTTTGGAATTCTTCCGAGTTTACCAACCATTCTCCGGTTCCTGGCTGACGGCTTTTAATGAGGTCATTTTGTTGAGAAGTATAATCAATTGGCGTAATCCAATCCAGGATAGCTTGAAGTTCTTGATCCAGTTGCTTCCGTACGATCTTGGTAATGTTCTGTGACATATCGATAATCCGTTCTTTTACATCTATCATAGTTATATACAATTAGCAACCGCTATGAGATAGCTTTGGATATTCTTAAAACTAACCAGATAGAATCTCTCCAATTCTCTTCTCAGCCTCAATTTTGTTGGGAGGGATTCGATATAGAAGGTCTTTTGCATATGCTGCAGCCGTCATCGCTGCATATCCTTGCCAGTCTTTGTTCTTATGGGAATCTGAATAGTCGCATATACCACGGATCACTAAACAGGGAAAGTGATTCATTAACCCTGCCGCTTCCATCTCGAAGCAAAGAACATCTTTTTCCGCTGCAAGTGTATCCCGAATTAACGCGTCCTTCATTAATTGGTTGGCTGGAATATCGTCATCCTCAGTTCTCTCAGGTCGGAGGATCAGCTTTGACGGACCGCCACCACAAAGCATCGTACAGTCTGTTTCATCTCCTAATGGATGGATAATATCAGTCCGGTATAGATGGTCAGTGTCTGGTGGCGGTCGGCTGTATTTGCGCTTTAGTCTTTTCCTGTTCTCTAGGATTTTGCTAATGGTACGATCAAGCTGATGTCCTTTTAGTTCATAGTGTGACTTAAGTCCGCTTACAGCGGTCCTTAATACCATCGGCGGCTGATTTAAAAATCCTGTGTGTTGGAAACTTTGTTCTTGGACTGTTTTTCCCAAGTCGTACTGGAACACGCCACCCTTCCCATCTACGGGAGAACTGACGACGATATCGCCTAAGCGGATATCATGCTTCGTGCTGGGCGCACCTCCACCAATTCCCACCATTAAACCAATCCGGATATTAGGAAAGGTGTGAAGCATGTCTCTGGCAACGCTTGCTGCGGATGATATCCCGTATTCTCCATCGGGCAATACTGCTATCACCACATTATGCTTCTTTATTTTACCCAGTGTATAGTCGTTATTATCATTGGGTGATACGTATTCTGGTCCTTCATGCTCTTCGTCAAGGAAAGACTGTGCAGCAACATACTCAGTTGTTATCGCGCAGATCCATCCGACGGAATAGTCTTTGGGATTAGACATGCTGAAGAATGAGCCGAGTTGACAAAGAGGCTGAGAGCTGATTGGGGGACTTGGACTGATCCCGTGGGCCCAAGAGTCAGAAATTCCTGCAGACAATAATTAATGTCAAATTCAGTGATAGAGAAAGAAACAGAATTGCGTAGACGTGGAAAGTAGATGTATCATGTACAGCAAACAGCTATTCTGCTTATTAACGGACTCTATGGCCGACGAATAGAAAATCCCCTCAGTAGGATCCTCAAACTGATAGTTATGAAAAGTGAAATTTACAAATACTAGCCACGTCATCTTACATGCAGGACTAGCGCACATTTATTCACTCTGATGGTATTTCAGTCTCTCGTAGCCAATGCAAGTTAAGTACGTGTAGAAATGGTTGTGAGAGAAGCAGCCGCATCATGTAGCTATGCCCAACCCCCACCCCTTTGGGGTTCAGCGTCCAATCAGAGCGTGTCGGTTCTCAAAGAGTAAAGCTGAATTCTTGCCCATTTAAAATTCTTTTCTAGCGAAAGAATACCTACCTCAAAATCACTTTTGAATCACTCCTTTAGAGAAAAAATTCATTGTCTTACATAAGAGTAGCTGTAAATTCCTTGAATACGCCTTGCAGGCGCTGTGCTTCTTCATCCGCTACATCTCCATAGGCCTTTATACTTCCGAAAGGATGGTAAGGGAATGGACTAAGGTAAAGTCAGTTATCCACGTTTTGAACTACATTCCAGGTATTTCTCACCCATATTCGGGAACGAATGTGATCACTGCATCAGGACCATTTTTCTCAAACTGGTATTTCAGAATATTTCCCCACAGTCGTTCGTAACAGAGCCTCTCCCGATCGAAGTCTGGATGCGTAGGTGCTGGACATTGAGTAGCCTGAGTTGTTCCAACCCTCGTATGTATATGGGATACCTAGAATATTGTTAACATCATATGAATGGGAAAAGGTCAAATCTTACGGACATGAGGGACAATGGCTTCCATAGTCGTGCGGTCGCCTTCACCATCGTCCAGCAATCTTTCTCCAACAACCATCCAGTGAGAAAAGTCAGCAGTCAATCTCAGCCTATAATGTATTAGATAACCAGGTTAGCCCGTTTTCTTATCACCCTTTTCATGGCGGAATACCCATACTCAGGGACAGCCTCGAGAATCAGTCGCGTCACCCAGGGGCTAAACAGCGACCGACTTCGATGCGTCTCATGACAGACAAGGCCCGAAACATCAAGTTCTCTATCAATTTTGATAGTACCCTCATAGAACTTGATTGACTCTTCAATATTCCAATCATCTCTAACAAAGCCATGTATAAGTAATAGTATCATAATTACCATCACACATGCACAACAAGGGTAAAGAAATCACCTACTGCCCCGATTGAAATGTAATCTTAAGCGGTCTTAGAGGCTTGACTTGTTGAATTATCTCATGATATCTCGCCAAGTGCTTTTCTGCGTTTAAGCCAGGTTGGCGGGGGACAATTGATGGAGCCGGACTCGTTTGTGCCCTGGTAGCAGCGGAGCTTAGCGGAGTTTCTTTCTTTTTCAACGGGGATAAACTACTTACAATACGCTGATTTCGAGTTCAAGTTGGTCACAAATCTGTCTTAGGCGCTCATAATCGCTCTCTTGCTCTAGCATATTTACTTTTACCTCAATGCCATCTTTCATTTTCCCCCTAGTATTAGCTGACTGTCGTATTTTCGAGACTTCTTTAGGGAAATATATCAAACATACCGTAACCTTTGTCTTTGAGCTCGGGGAACCAGCCGGCCCAGTTGCCGAGATGATGGCCCGGATCAACTCCCCACACAGATCGAAGACAAAGAATTCTCATCTTTGCAAGAGACGTCTACTTGAGACTTGTTTACAGTAGACAAGGTCTTAGCAAGATGCATTGAAATTATTCTCAATTAACTTTTTGCTTTTTAATCTTAAGTCTTGTGAAATGGAGTTATTTCCCCTTAGCGAAACACCAGTCAAGAGTACTAGACTAGGAATGAAGTGTGGCGGACATTGATTGTGTGGGGGATAGTTTCATCTTTTGAATGCGGGGGCTTGCTTGACAGCTGGATGCATTGTCACCCCCGCAGGACATTATTTGATGAGCTCCATAATTTCAGGGTATTGGACAATACTTACTCCTGGAGCTAATTAGACTACATGTCAGACTAGGCGTCTGCGGCTAGGTTGCTATTTGCTGTAACCGGAAGGCACATCTGATCGAACACAAGGAATATTGGGAATTGCTGATTGAAGCTACTGAACTGTACAAAGGAAGGCCAGCGGATTGGTCTTGAATACATAGAAAATAGCGTGTGTACTCAACTGGGGGCCGAAGGACAGGGGGATTGATTCGTATCCCGATCCTTTCCAATCCAGGGCATGAGTACTTGATCGAATGGATTAAAGTTCTTTCCTTCCTACAAGACCTTGAAGGCTGATGTAATTCCACAAGAGTATGGATACAAAGGCAGTAGCTAAAATCCCTAGACTATTTAAATTGGATGTATGTTGTCAGTACGGAGTAAGCGCTATAGCCTCCTAACTCAAAAGCTGGGGAAGTGGAAGTCCCCGCGAATTCCCCCGCAAACCCCACAAACTCAATCTTAGACTCAATCTAGCTAAACAAACAGTACCATAATTAAGGAGGAAAGTAAAGGGGATAGCTCGAGAGACAATTATAAAAAGCTCTTCTGCAGACAAAGGTAATGTAGTAGAATAGCAATACTCTTCGGTTTATCTTCGAGTGCCTCTTCCTCCTCCCTCTCCAAAAGTTTACATATCTTAGAGGATGACTGTATATGAGAGCATAAAGGTGCCTACTGACGGAAACATGAGTGGCAATTCTGACCAGATTGAGTGCGTTCGTACCAATACGAGCGTTGCTATTCCAATCGAGGTGTTTGAAAGACGATATCTTGCTCCTCAGCTCCCTAAAGCAGATTGGTATAAACGCCTTGGTAACCCGACGCCTTTGTGAGTGCCCGTATAGCAACACGTATTAACCCTGGTAATTGAGGGATGTACTAACAGTGACATAGGGGGCTCGTTGGGTTTTTGATGGGCGCGACGCCTTTGGCATGCACGCTTATGGGCTGGGGTGGATCTGGAGGGGGTGGTGTAGCAACAATGTAAGTTGGGACTCCTTGACGTACTCACGAGTTGTGGAACACATATTAATCATCTCAAAAGAGGATTTACCTACTTCTTTGGAGGCCTACTCCAGCTAATTGCATCGGTGCTTGAGTTCATTCTGGGAAACACCTTCCCTTTCGTCGTCTTCGGATCGTTTGGTAAGTAGGGTTCTGCGTCTAGATGCTAGAATTTTACTACATTACTTACAAGATCCTGCTTAATAGGAGCATTTTGGGTGGGCTTTGGTGCCACTCAAACGCCCAGCTTTAATGCACAGGGCTTCTTTCAGAGCGGCCAAGACAACACGGATATCAGCGAGTTTTATGCTAGCTATGGTGAGCCGAAATTTCCTCTCTGACAGTGAATAACGATTATATTCATCAGTAATCTTTAGCGTTCGGCTTGATATTCACGGCCGTCCTTGTCGCGATATACACGATATGTGCCACTCGCCTTAATGTGGTCTTTGTCTGCCTTTTTTCACCCTTACGTTAGCCTTGATCTGTCTTGCGGTATCTTACTGGTGCATTGCGCGCGGAAATGATGTGGTTGGAGGCAGACTATCCAAAGTATGCATTTTCTTATGCACAGATCCCAATTCAATTACAAGACATGAAACTAATGTGTACATAGACTGGGGGAGCCCTTACGTTTGTCGTCTGTTTCCTAGCATGGTATTACTTGATTGGCCTTATGCTCGACGCTGTCAACTTTCCACTGAGAGTCCCAGTTGGTGATCTCACTGGACGATTGGCTAGGGAAAAGACATCTGGTGAGGCTGTATAGCCTTGAAACGAGACGAAGAAGATTATGAGTCTCTATTTTCTATGGACGTCTCTCAGTCACTGAAATTATGGGCATATGTCAATGTATCCAAAATCCGTACATACATTTCGTAAATGCAAGATGTTACAAGTAGACTTATTGTAGCCCATGAACAATCGAGTGAGACTGATTATCTTCGTGGAAGAAATCAAGATCGTGAAGCGA
This sequence comes from Trichoderma atrobrunneum, assembly GCA_003439915.1. Taxonomy (NCBI): domain Eukaryota; kingdom Fungi; phylum Ascomycota; class Sordariomycetes; order Hypocreales; family Hypocreaceae; genus Trichoderma; species Trichoderma atrobrunneum. Next base: position 16,998 of record PNRQ01000303.1, on the reverse strand, counting down.
CTAATATAGGCAAATTGATATCTATCGAGTTTTTAGTAAACTTAGCTACTATTGACAAAGTGTCTAAATGGTTCATGTACAAACGTATGTCAAAAGCTTTCAGGACACATCAACATCGTCTTATTCAAGTAGTTACTGAACGCGTACCAGGACCAGACTACTTTTATTATATTCAAAATCTTTTAATTAATACCCTGGTAAATATTTAAATACCATGGGGAAGCGTCTAATTATTACAATGTTTTATACAGCGGAACATGTCTAATTTTTGAAGTCGAAAATCTTTCCGGGGTTCAATAACCAATGCGGATCAAGCGCAAGCTTGAGATTCCGCATTACATCCACAGTATCATAACCCAGTTCACGAAGCAGGAAATCTTTCTTTCCCATCCCGATTCCATGTTCGCCCTAGATTAACGCATCATGTTAGTAGCCTCTCAGAATTATACAGCGTGGAAACTCACTGTGCATGATCCATCCATTTCCAGAGCACGTTCTACCATGTTATGAACGCACTGTTCAACCCTTTTTTGTTCATCCGGATCATTTCTATTATGTAGAATGAATCCATGGAAGTTTCCATCGCCGATATGACCGATAACCCCAGCGAAAACCCCCAAGTCATCAATCTCTTTCTTTGACGTTTCTATGCTTATTAGTATCGTTTACTTTGGCGCCAAAAGAAAATGCAGCAAACTTCGACTCACCAATTATTTCCCTTAGGCTTGATATTGGTACCGCAACATCTGTGGTCCATACACTCGAGCCTTCATCGCCCAGGGCAATCATGCTCCACAAGGCTTCCTTGCGAGCTGACCAGAGCGTATGAGCCTCATCGTCGTCTTTTGCAAACTCAAACGTGTCTGCAAACGGCTGAATTGTCTCTTTTGTCTGGTTGATGCTGTCCGCAACCTGTCCCTTGGTGCCTGAGAATTTAAAGAAGAGCGTCGGCAATTCTTTCCAAACCCTCGAAGTTCCCCCTGCACGATTCACGACGCTCATTTGCACGTCGTCCATGAGCTCCATGCACTGCACTGGAATGCCTCGTCGAATCATCTTCGATGCCGCGGTGGCAGCTTTTCCTATGTCACTGAATGTGACAACTCCAACTCGTGTATTTTCGGGTATAGGGGACAGTTTCAATGTAATCTCAGTCACCAAACCCAATGTTCCCTCGGATCCAACGAACAATCCTGTTAGATTATACCCTGCAGACGTCTTTCGTGGTCGGCGTCGTGTCTTGATTATGCGGCCATCTACAAGGACGACCGTCAAGTTGATGACCCAGTCTTTCATAGTGCCGTAGTGCATCGCATTTGTCCCGCTGCAATTTGTTCCCACCATGCCTCCAATTTTGGCTGAAGGGCCAGGATCAACTGGGAAGAAAAGATTGGTATGCTCAAGTTTCTGGTTGAGTTCCTGCCATTGAATAGACGGCTGAACAACAACATCCATGTCCTCTTCGTGCAAGGCAATGACCTGATCCATAGCCATGAAGTCAATTGTCACTCCGCCATAGGGAGCCGCAAAATTTGCTTCAAGACTTGACCCGCCTGAATATGGATTCATAGGAAGTCTATATTTGTGGCAAATCTTGGCAATCTCAGAGACGTCTTCAGTAGATCTTGGATATGCGATCGCCACTGGAAGACGTTCGGCGTTGACAGAAGACCACTCTGAATAGCCATGCTGTTGCAAATCACTTTCATCCGTGCTGATCTGATCATCACCGAGCTTTTCTTGAATCTCTTTCAGTGCCTAATAGAAGGAATTTAGTAAGCAATACGAAGAAATGAAAGTGAAACGAATTTATACCTTTTTGAAATCTTCATTAGATCCGTATATGGGCTTCTCCGGGGTATGAGATTTAGTAAAGACGCTATATGCACCCACACCAGCTCCGACGATCGCAAAGCCAGCTGCTACTTTGACAAACTTTGAAGAACCATGAGGTGAACTTGATGAAAATTCCACCTTCTCGCTCTTACCGGGCGGTGAAATATTTGTCTGATGGATAGCTCTTGATATTGTGCGACTGTAGAATAAATTCCGACGTAAGAAGCCGGCTGAGGCTCTACTCCGAAATAATAAACTGGAACTCATATTCGTTCTCGCTAAACTTTGCTGCTCCTTTCAAGACAAGGCTGCTGTTGTATCGGCCAGGTGGCTTTGTATAAAAATAGATGGGCAATATTGAAATTGTTCAATGTGGACAGCCCAATAGGCGATAGACGTGGGCTTTATCTGGATACCAGAGAAATGTTCAATAATAAGGTTGACAAGAATTAAACGTTCTAAGAGTAACACGGCTTACTCCATACGCGGAAGACTTCAGATACATGTAGCTGTGTACTACACGGAATGCAGGGCGAAAGGCCTATAAAAAAGAGCATATTGATGGCTTCACATACGTCACTGTCGCGATTCTAACGTCTCTTAACCGAGGTTAAGCATCTTCGACTAAACGCGACAAGAGCAAGGTTCTCGCTAGGCGCGTTCTCATATTACCTATGATAGTGACTAGAACCGAGAAGAAATCATCAACTACAAGTGGCGACGGAGCGGAGGTCCGCCGCCGCTTTTCTCAAGCCCCCTCACGGCTTCTCCGCCCCCGCTTCCAATAGCTCATAGCACTAAGACGTCGTTGAGGCGCAAAGACGGTCTCCCCGATCCGGTAGTCGGTTATGCATTATTTACGGTAGTACAAAGTTCAAAATCCCAGTTGTTTAGCCTGCAAACCTGACTTATTCAGATCGAGCAAGTGCGATTTATGTAATATCAATATTGAAAAATTGGCTGCCTTGATCGGTGTCGTCTCAGGCTCAAGCCCTCCTAGCATAGGCTGTAGTCTATTTGCTGGCGTCTTAATGTCGTTGATGAGCGTTAGGTATTTCTTCTAAGACTGATCATGCTTTAGTACATACCTAACTACGAAACCATTCACCAAGTCATAATCGACGTCACTAAATTACAAAGATAAGTTGCAGGCACTCTATGTAGTTAAAAATATACAATAGATACGAGAAACAATTAACTAAACTGAATGATAGAGAGAAAGGTTTGCTTGTAGTAGACTTTGACGTAGTTTTATTCGGTAGCTAATAATGAACTCCTCCGCTCTGCAACGCAGAGACCTAAAGTAATAGTCCGTATATCAAATGTACTTGATATAGGGCTGCCAATTTTCTTCAAAAGCTATCCACAAAAGGTGCACGATTTGCTTTACAATGAGCCATCAAAACCCTCCATTTGGGTGAATAATCACTTTGGTGTACCCCCCTTCCCTCTTATCAAATTTCTCGTATGCGACCTCCGCATCACCGAGGCTGATCTCGTGCGAGATGACAAAGCTAGGCTTTGCTTTGCCGGCGATAATCATGTCTCGTAGGTACCGATTATATTTCTTCACATTGCACTGACCAGTGGAAAGCGACAAGCCCTGAAGCAGTTAGGATATTGTACGTGAGTAGTGATAAAAAACTCTTCCTTACCTTCTCAAACAACTTTCCAAAGCTGAGGCTGATGATACCCTTTGCCGAGTTTGAATCAGGCGCGCCAGGATCGCTATGGGCAGGGAACACCAATAATTAGTTTGCGCATTGAATACAACTGCAAGAATGGATCTCATACCTGGGGACATAAAGCCCTGGAATGCCGAGCCCTCCACATGCTCGTGTGACTCGAATCATATTCTCAATGATGATGTTTGGTCTTTCTGAGGATCCATTGGGGTCGACAGCTTGGTACCCAACAGCGTCTACTGATCGGTCCACCATCCCACCATTGTGGGCAATAATCTGATCAACTGCATCTCCCTTGGTAAAGTCGATGGGAATACAATTGATGCTTTTGGCGACCGCCAGGCGTTCAGGGACCCGGTCTACAACGTAAACATTGGAGGCTCCACGCAAAGTAGCCGAATAAGCAGCCATCAAACCGACAGGACCGGCACCGAATACGGCGATGCTTTCACCTGGCTGGAATCCAGATATTTCGACGCCGTGCCAGCCTGAAAGTTAAGCATTAGATAAATGGGCCTGCTGAATGAGAATATTGCAATCCATTGACATACCGGTGGGAAATATGTCTGTGCCAACATGTCAGCATCAATGGCCGTCAAAGGAATGTTGAGTTTCTTAGTTACCTGCAAGAAGTATAAAGTCGGCTTCGTGCTCTTTTCCGGGAGGCAATTTGAGAGCATTAAAGTCTGCATAGGGGATGCGAATGTATTGCGCCTGGCCTTTATAGCATCGTCAGAACTTCCATTGGTACGCGCATATAACATGTCGGGAACTCATACCACCACGATAAGGGCCCATGGCGACATAACCTGCAGCGAATTTAGTAGAAGAAGCCATAATTCAATCTTTGACATCTTACCATATGCGCCACCGGCAAATCCGGGATTGACTCCCGTACAAAATGCCGTCTTTCCCTCCTCGCAATTGCGACAACGGCCATCAGCGACATTGAATGGCATTACAACACGATCTCCTTTCTTGAGCAACGTGACGCCTTGGCCTAGCTCTTCGACGATTCCCATGTTTTCGTGACCTTTTTCCGTTTAGCTTCCATTATTTGTTTTTTCCATCACGCCGCCATACAACGTCTTCTTACCAAATGTAATCCCTGGCTCAGCGGACGTCCGACCTTCGTACATACTATAAAACTGTGAGCTTGTCTCTTTCTTTGGTCATTGTAAGATCTCCTTCCTGCACCCACTGGAGATCCGAGCCGCAGATCGCTGCCTAGAAGTTGTTAGCACATTGATGATGCGAGGTCGTTTGGTGTAAATCGACCACTAACAGTGGTAACCTTGACAATAATATCATCGGGGTGTTCTAGTTTGGGTTTCTCAGTATCTTCTACCCTGACCTTGTAGGGTCCGACATAGTTTAATGCTTTCATTGTAGACATGGTGATTGATGCCGTTGTACCTAGTCTGAGTTAGTGGTTGGGTTATAATCTGAAACTGTGAATCCACGGAAATCGAGTATTGTATGTCGGCTATTGGCTATGACACGCACTATTCATCTCTTTTATGAAAGAAAATGATCTGGACGGTTTATCTTACAGCCGTGTCATTCTTATTTCCCCGCACCCAACTTCTTATATGTCACCTGCCTGCCCCCCCGCATCTGTAGTGAAGAACGCTGAGGGGAAGTCTTACGGGAATGACGAGGGAATGAGCGTAGACTCTTCGAGAACGGTTGCTTATGGTGAGGGGTTCTTGAAAGCTGATTGTAATGAATATTACAAGTGATTTGTAAGTGGAGGCGGGGTTCAGGAGTAGGGTTTAGGAATAAAGATTCGATCACCTCTGAGTATCGTTGGAGAAAGATCCCTCTCTCAAACAAGTCAAGTGATTAGACTACAGGTTGTGAACTGAGCCAGATATCAGCCTCGAAAAATAACTATTGAATGACTCTACTACTGCTGTTATTAGATCTGACGAGATCTATGTGACAAATAACGTATCTTACATCCTACAAAGTAGCAATTCGAATGACTTCCATAGGAGATGACAACCGTGTCCCACGATCTGGCTGCGCAAATGTAATATTCAGCTCCAGCTTTGTTCCAGCAGATCAGCATATGCCTTCAAGCTCGCACTGACGACATCGACGATTTCCCACGATGTATTGCCATTAAAGATCCTAGCCCAAACCCGGATGATGGAGACGCTCAATTGCCTTCCGGTATCAAGATTCTGTATCAAATTTAACCGATTTTCCATGGGAACTCTTATACCATGTTCAGTTTCGTCCAATAATCGTGTGATCCACAAAAATAGCATTCTCTCATGCTGAGACGGCTCTGTTGGTCCTGGAAGAGCCAAGAGCCACCTTGTCAGCAGATGAGCATACTCTACAGCGGCCAAACAGTGTTGTACACTCCAATAAAATGAATGAGTCCTCGCCACAAAGTCAATTCCGAGCTGTACGGGAATGGATAGGGCGTGAACGGCGTGAAGAAGCGCGGTAATGAGCCCCGGGCCTCGTACAATAGTCTGCGGTGCATTAACCAGCGCCCGGGCAATTGTTGAGGGATCTCTTGTCATCAAAGCGCGATGGGGTCCCAGATCAACTTGTATGCGCACATAAATCTGACCGAGAAGAGCGGCTGAAGTGAAGGCGATTGGTCCAGCTGGATTACGCGGGTCGGTGCTTGACTCCGGGGTATCTTTCCAGCGAGACTTCCAAGTGCGAAGGACTGCATCCAATCCTGTGATATCGCGTGCCTGATGGTCGTGATCCAATGGAAATAGACACAGCTGACGGGCAAAGTAAAGCTGCTGGAATAAAGCATGTAAAAGAATGTGGTTTCCAAGAGCAGTGGATGGTGTCTCATCAGTAGCCGAAACTTCTCCCTTACTAAAAAGGGAAGAAAACGACCTCTGGAAAGCGACATTGGGTTTCTTCCCCACTGATTCGTATGCCAGTCGCCATTCGTTCGCATTTTGTGCTGACCAGAGGGCATTAGAGCAAGGCATATCAAGCCCAAGGTCGGCGTTTAAGAGTAATGGAGGCGTGTTATACATTAGGCAGTGGAGGTTAAGAAAACAGTAGGCGATAAATTTTGTGCGCCTATTGAGCTCCCTGCTGACCCATGAATGCCAATTCACGTCATTTGAACCATCCATCGGGTCAAAACTCCGAGCTGGTTCGTTGAGGCCGTGCGCGCGAACCAAAGATGCGAGGGTATTATCCAAGAATCCGAGTTCTTGCGCTATGCCTCCGTTGTTTCCCCAAGTTGCATAGATAATAAGCAACAGAAGAGTCTGCATTATCTCTACTGTCTCGTCAAAATTATCCTCAGCGGCAGCGCCAGCTAGAAAGTTTGACGGGAAAGCAGCCGCAGGAGAGTTACACTGTGCTGAATTTGTTGTATAACCGGCCTGTACTCCGTAGCCTTTTTGTTTCATGGTCTCCGAAACAATGGCTCGGGCCGCATAAAATAGTTGCACGCCTTGACTGGTCTCGAAACGGTATTGCGAGCCACAGGCAGCAATCGCCAGAACAAGAGCCGGGTTACAACTTTCTATGTGTAACGTCGGAGAGTGTATGAACGGAAGATGCTCATTCAAACCATCAATGAAACCATGAAGGAACCGAGACAAGGCATATTTAGATGGAGGCGTGAACCCCTTGGGTAAACTTTGGTGAAAGCCGTCAATAGTATTCAAGAAGGAACGATACTGGGACTCGCTTATGTTGTGTATTGAGTGGAGTCTGATTGTGTCTGCCGAACTCTGATGCCGGTTTTCGACCTCACTTCCGTCAGGCTGCAGAGAAGGTAAACGAGACCCAAAGTTGGAGAAAAGCGCTTCCTCGGCAGCATGGCTTTGCAGAGAGTGGTCTTCTGAATCGAACTCGTTCGGCACTGCATCCTTTAACCCGACTTGGGGAGCGACCGCAGAATCGGTTGGGAAAATCCATTGTTCCATGGATGGAAGGCCTTCAGATTCCCATTGTTCAGACAGTCCAATACTTTCCAAGAAAGTGGCAAAGTCTTGCATTGGATCTCCCACTTGGATCATCAATGGGAGAGATGCGGGCTCCTAGACAGAATACTATTTAGCACCTGCTGCATGGCATTGGGAGATGAACTCCTTCAAAAGAAGAACATCTGCAATAGAGTCGAGTTGTATTACATTTACACTTACATTCAGAGTTTCTTCTAGCGCGCTGTTGGGCGTCGCGTAGGTTCCATTCGTCCAAGGGGCCAGAGGCTGGTTACTGACAGAAGTTCTTGTATTCTCATCTGGGATCAAGGCACTTTCTGATGGGATGTGTCTCGGGTGGCCTCCAGTCTCATACTGTTCCCGTTCTTGATGAGACTGTGTTGCGTGCACAAGTCTCTTATGACGGATCACCAAATCACTGTCAAACAATGATTAGTACTAGGTTAAATACAAGGTGTTGATAAGTAAACCAACTTTCTACCAAAGGATCTTGAGCATATTTCACACGAAAATGGCTTATCATTAGTATCTACAAGTTGCAATTGGTTAACTTTCTAGCACTAATCAGTAAAAAGGTGAAAATGGCCTACGGCTTCTGATGTGTCGCTGCAAGTGCTCGAGACGTGAGAAGGACCGCGAACAATATGGACATAGAGGCGGCCTAGAACGCCCCTGTTTACTTCTGGCCGAGGTTTTCTGTGACCGTGTGGTAACCGGAGCTTCCATGGCGCAATAGTCGCGACATTCGCGGCCAACTAATAGACGGATTTGACAATGATGGGGAGCGCAAACGTTGAGTTAGCAGAATCTGGGGTAGTGGAATTTTTTATATAGGGAGGCTAAATGTAAAAAGTGGACCTGAACTATAGACTATGGATTCCCTTTTTTCGCCCCATGTATTTATTACACGAAGGCTAAAGAAGCATAAAAGTAATGTCCTTGCGTAATTGTGTATAATAGTTACTATTAGGTATGAGGATTTTACGCCGTTTTCTAGCTCTATCGTAATGGGTATAGAGGCGCCACTTGGTGGCTTTTATCGGAAGGGTAAAAAGATGGACAGATAAACATCATGTGACGGATTCAATGAAGCATACCAGTATACCTTCTAAATGAAGCACAAAAACATTCATCACCCATCGTATGACAAGGTGTTCTGAAAGGCAAGAGAAATTTGCAAGTTCATATTCACTATGCTATCTTAAATATTGGACTACTTCGTGGGCAGATTTGTCCTTCTCCTGACCGAGACATAAAGATTCAAAGGTCGAACGAGTTGAAACTCTGGATCGTATTGAACATTCTCACTCCCATCCCGAACAAATTCATAGCGGTATATCAGCTCGCTAAAAATAATCTTTGCTTCGAGAAGAGCAAAGTTGAAACCAATGCAGCCACGTGGACCCGTTGCAAAGGGGAGATACATGCCACGATGGCGGCCTTTTACCTCGGCAGTGTCCCATCGATCCGGGTCGAATTGAGAAGGGTCGTGCCAGTGATTGGGATTGGTGTGAAGACTGTGAAGAGCACAAACTACCACGCTGTCTGCCTTCAGGCGGTATCCACCGGGAACAATGACATCCGTCTTTGCAGTTCGCGCAGGCTGGAAGGCAGGGTTGTGGAGGCGCTGGGTCTCCTTGACGAATTTATCGAGGAATGACAGCTTGCTGACAAGATCGACTGACCATTCCGTCGTTTCGCTAATGCCATTGTTCACAAGCTCTTGAAGCAGGCGCTCTTGATTGCCGGGGTGCTCGGTAACGGAGTAGATGAGCCAGGACAAAAGGGATGCGGTGGTCGTAAACCCAGCTGAAGTCAGCATGACGATGTTGGGTACAATCATCGAGCGGGGGAATGTCTCTCCCTTCTCGTCCGTGCCCTTGATCAGATACTCGACCAGGTTAGATGCCTTCAAAGCGGCGTCTGCCATAGGCATCTTCGGCATCGCCGTATCAGAAGTCTCGATGTCTGAAACGATACCCTCTATCAACGCGTAACAGAGCTTATGTGTTTCTCGCAACTTCTTAGGATCTCCAAAAGGGAGGTTCTGATACCAAGCACCCCGAGATGCCACCCTCTTATTCAATTGGAACATGGTGAGGATAGACAGCGGGATCGGGTGGAATGGCGCGTCTGCATTGACCAGGTGACCAAAGTTCTGGCCCAAGATGACCTTGCCAATGGTCTCGGAAGCCAGCTTTACCATGTACTGATAGGCGTTCCACGACCGACCACTTTCAGCAAAGGCGTCAAACACAGCGAAAGAGCGCCGAACCGTTTCCTGAATCAATGGTGCATAATGTCTCACAGCTTTGGGACCCATTGAGGTTGGGAGAAACTTGTGGCTGAGGCGCCAGGTCTCAGTCTCGGTGTCTCCAACAAAGGTCGCGATGTTATCTTTTACTCCCCAAAGAGGATGATCTTCATTGATCTTTTTAGAAAAGTATATGGATTCGTTGAGGGCGACGGCGGCGATTTCAGGATCGTCCGTGAGGTAGTTCGTCTTTCCCATATTCGTTGTCTTGATCAGCCCGCCATATTGGCGGAACAGACGAGTATGGTTTCCGAGATGATCTGGGAAAATTTCGTAAAAGCTTCCCACAATCGGGAGGCCTTCTGGGCCATCAGGCTCACGAACGGCCTGATTGTCGATTCTGATACCGATAGGTTCGGTGGCGTCTAACACATCGCTGACAGTATTGATAGAGCCATAGGAGGTGTGAAAAGAGACTCCTTATTCGAGTTGGTATGTCAGCGATATCGTTCTCACTACCTAGGGAAACATTATAGCATCAATCATACCGCTTGGTTGAACAATATGGAAATGCCGTGCGACGGCACGCTTCAGCTCATCTGGGCCGTAGGTTGGAGATACTAGTATGGATTGTGCTGTTGAGACATCGTCTCCTACTAGAAAGAAATTCTTTGATGCCATGGTTTGATTGAAAGCAGACAAAAGACTTGGTTAGGTAGCATTCCGTCATGTCAGTATGGCATTGTTGTAGATAGGGATCGCTGTTATTTATGGTCTCAGTCAACCGTCAGAATCCCCTCTTACACCAATCGACAGAGAGTTTCAGCGCTTCTACGGGAAAAGGCATTCACAAGTCCAGTTGGAATTATTAGCGCAAATAGCTTCAAACCAGACTGTGTAATTGTTGCATTGCGGGGTAGATCTACAGAGCCTCTGGATCAACCGCAGCTAGGTAATATTAGGCATTGTTTAACGATTAGACAATATGATATATCAGGTACCTCTATAGCCAGCCGAAAAGCAAATACGGAGTCAGTATCTCATTATTTGGTCCAAAATTCTCGTAGCTTTGAGAGAATGGTACATGTACATGTACGCCACCTTCATGTTCAGTTGTGACCCCGCATGCACCCCGCATACATGTAAACTTACACGCATTCGCCCCACCCCCACAACGCGCTTAACATTGGAAGTCAAAGGCAAAACGCTCCCCACAAGGTAAAATCATCAATGGTCACTAGTCAATTGACTAAATACTACTATACCACTGGCTTGCTATTGGATTGATAATGATATTGTATAATTGGAGCAGAATTTGTTCACTATTGTCTAAAAGCCGAGGTTATTCGCCTTGGAATTAGTATTCTTTGTTTTACATCAGATGGATGATTGGTTGTGGACTCTTTATCCGAATGGGTTATGTATATTGCTTTACCAAGAGTAGACACACGTCTATTATATAAGAGCTTAGGGTTATCCTTGTCACAACACGGGCCTCGCGATACGTCTTCTTTCTAGCGAAGTTTGAGCAAGGAGATAGAGATAAATACAACCATCCACGTCTTCTTCGTACAGTCTCATCTTCCAAGCACTACTATCTTTTCTCTTCTATAACCCAAGTATCAAACGCGCTCAGCAGGATGGGATTGAAGACTGTCTCCCTCAAAGATGTCCAGGAGCATAACAAACCGGACGATATATGGATGGTTATTCATAACAAAGGTTGGCGTGGTTAAGCTCCCTCCGCCGAGAATTTTGATACTGACAAGAAGACCCAGTTTACAATGTTACGAGTTATCTAGAGGACCACCCAGGTGGTGTCGATATCCTTATCGCGGAAGCTGGCAAAGACACGACACAAGTATTTGAAGATGTGGGCCATTCTGAAGAAGCGAGAGAATTGTTAGAAGATTTGCTAGTTGGCGAGATTCAGGCATCTGTAAGTGCGATAATTATCGAACACACCCTTTGAAAGATCTGCCATTATTGACCATGCCGGATAACAGGATCGTTCTACTACGGTAGAAGTTTACCGGCCGACCTTCGAAACAGTTAGCCAGACGACGACCATTCATACCAAATCTCAGTCATCGAAAGGCATTGCATCATGGTATGCAAGAGCCTTCTCTAAAATATTCATCTTTGGAATTTTTGGCGGGACAGCGTACCAAGGCTACCACCACCGCAAACTGTTGTCTCATTTTGCAGAGGCGTCTTCCAAAGCCCTGCGAGTATCTGGTGGCCAATTTTGGGTTGGCTTTGGCATGGCATCTGTGGTACAAGCTCTGCTGGCATTCGGAGTAGTGTCATGGGGTGCTTCGAAACTGGATTTCCAGGAAGATTTTACTTCGTACCCAGCATACAGGGTTCAGAATCCAGCGACTCCGTTCATGTCTGCGCCTGTTGCTGCCGGACCGGGATGTCAACTTGACCCTCAGAAGTGGCGCAAGCTTACACTCCAAGAAAAGGTCAAGGTTTCACCCAATGTATACCGCTTTGTCTTTGGACTCCCAGATGCATCGCGGCCATTGGGCTTACCTATTGGGCAACACGTTGCAATTCGAGCCCAGATTGGAGACAAAATGGTCTCTCGATCATATACGCCCACTTCGGATAATCGAGACCTTGGCCGCGTTGATCTTCTTGTCAAAGTCTATCCAACGGGTGTCATGACTCAATACCTTGAACGCCTTGCAGTGGGAGACAAAGTTGAATTTCGAGGTCCTAAAGGTGCTATGCGATACACTAATGGGTATGCGACTCACATTGGTATGATTGCTGGTGGCACCGGTATTACTCCCATGTACCAGCTGATCCATGCCATTTGTGCGAACCCCTCGGATAAAACTTTCGTTTCTCTTATATATGCGAACAATACTGAATCCGACATTCTTTTGAAAGAAGAACTGGATCAACTGGCGTCGCAACACCCCCAAAATCTTCGGATCCATTACGTTCTTGCAAAGCCCCCTTCCAAATGGTCAGGCAGTGCTGGGTTCGTGACAAAAAGTATTGTCAAAGAGTATATTTACGAACTATCCAAGGATTCACGTCTCTTACTCTGTGGCCCCCCTCCAATGCTTGCAGCTATTAAGAAGATAGTATCTGAGCTTCAGACTGAAGAGCCGACGCTGTTGTCTGATATTGATAAGAAAGTATTTTTATTTTGAAAGGTTTCTTTTGAAGAATCCAACAATATATATGTATACTACTGGAAATCTTATAAATACACAAGATGTAAAGAAATATTGTTTTTATAGTAATATGATTGAAGAATGGGGAATTCGGGTAACTGATCCCACTATGTAATGTTGTTTCCTGTTCAACTAGACGCAATGGGCATATTCAGGGTCAAGGTCAAACCGCATTAAGTAATACTAACACATGTAAGGTTACAGTAAGAGATGAAAGGCTGCCGAGGAGAGGGTGTTGGGGGGTCAGCTTTACTTCATTATTTCTTCTGGTCCGCTCTCATGCTGTCCCCTATGGGCCTGGATGACAGGCAAGTTCGGTAAGTGGACGTCTAATTCCGTGGATGATTATGAATCATACAGAATACGGTCGGCTAATGTTTAGGCGCCATTCAATATCGACTCAAATTCCTTTTATCGTGACTACGACAAATTAATACACTCACAGGTATCACATCATATACTGACTTGGCTGTAATCTGGTATCCACTTAATATTCGAGGGCACGCACTGGTAATACACTTATAAAAGCTTACAGCTGCATTTTTTTGCCTGTCTTCAATAAGCCGTAAACCAGGTAGGCTTCTATCAAGCCACCATGGCAACTATTCGTGTTGGTTTTATTGGACTCACTGCCGGAGACGGTAATGGCCTGGGTCCAGGTTCGTGGGGTGTCTCTGCTCTCCTGCCTACTTTCGTTCTTTCACCACACTATGAAATCATTGCACTCTGCAATTCGTCTGTCGAGGCCGCAGAGAAGTCCATCAAGTATCACAAGTTGGCACCTTCCACTAAAGCGTACGGGAATCCGAAGGATATTGCCAACGATCCAGATGTGGACCTTGTTGTCATCTCGGTTCATGTCTCGAAGCATTATGAACTGTCTATCCCCGCATTGAGAGCGAAGAAACAGGTCTTTTGCGAATGGCCGCTTGGGGTCAGTGCTGTGCAAGCTGAGGAGATGGTTAAGCTGGCTGAGAGGGAGAACGTGAAGACTGCTGTTGGCCTGCAACTTCGAGCTGATCCGATCATGAAGAAGGTCAAACAGCTCATCGAAACCGGAGTTATTGGTCGAGTGACAAGTACCATAGCCTTGGGCTGTTTCAACTATGCCCCGATCGATAGTTGGATGGCAGAGGCAGACTTTTACCTGGACTATGATAGCGGCGCTAATGAGTATCATATTGCGTTTGCTCACTGTGAGTTGGCAATGCAACTGTTAATTCGCGGCTTTAGAACTAATAGGCGGCAAGTCATGGATGCTTTCACTCATGTTCTAGGCGATTTTGCCAGTCTCCAGTCTCTCCTGGATATCCAGCACCCCACTGTCAAGACTATCGACTCGAGTTCTGGCGCTGTTGTCAATCCAGCACGTAAAAAGACCGCCCCAGATCACTTTTTTGTCCAAGGCAAGCTCGAAACTGGCGCCATTGCCAACGTCGCCTTCCGAAAGGTGAATAAGACCGTAGACGGAAAGGGTCTTAAATGGCTTATCTCCGGTACCAAAGGGGAAATTGAATTATCCATGGACGGACCTATGCTACAAATGGATCTTGAGAAAAAGCATCTTCGTTTAGTCATTGGACGAGTGGGGAAGGTACAGGATATAGATTACGATGATCCAGATGAACCTAAGTGTATAAGGAATGTGGCACCACCGGGCACCAATACTGCTAGGTTATTTGAGGGCTTTGCAAACAAGACAACTGCAGTTGCTAGCTTTGAAGAGGCATTTAAGGTTCATAAACTTCTAGATAAGATTGCTGAGGCATCTGGCTTTTCTGTCAAGAGCCAGACCCTGGTATAGCTTAGTTTAAGTGCTTATTATACACGATTATTTAGTTTCTCAGCTGCTAGAAGTTGTTCAAAAGAATCTTTCAAACAATCTCCCAGAGACCTATATCGCACTCCCAAGATTCTCTCCACTTTGCTCCCATCAACATTATACGTGGTAGCTTGTGCAGCTATCCAAGCACCTGGCTCGCCTGCATCAATCCGATTCTGTAACTCAGGCAATACCCTTCTTGCTTCATCCCTCACAAGTTGCCAGTGGCATCTTTGTGCAGCCAAAAAACGTTCACCGCCTGCCTCTGGAACTTTCACAGCCGCAAGCAAAGCTGCAGAGACATCGCGGACATCAACCCACACTCCAAGGTGGCCAGAATTCCACGGCGGCGGATGTGGCGATGGGACGACAAGCTCCCATATCATCTGAGTAGATATGTTCAAATGATCAAGATCAACTGGTCCGACATGCGGTCCGAAGATTCCCGCTGGATCTACCGATACCATGTCAAAGGCGGGTGTGTTTTCCTTCATCCAATCCCACATACGCTTTTCAGCCAAAGCCTTTGATCCTATATACCCAGCCGCGTCCCCACCGTTTGCAGCCTCTTCGTATGTAAGTTGATTCCAGTCACTAGGAGAATATGTTTTTCCTGGAGCGAGGCCCAACGACAGGTCGAGAGTTGACGCAAAGGATCCAACATGGATGACACGTTTCAGCTGGGGCCCGGCAAATTTGGCCGAAGCCTCAAGGACTGCCACGCCACCCTTGATCGCAGGATCGAGAACGTCGGCCTTGACGTCTTTCGGGTTATTCACTAGCGGCGACGCTGTGTTGATGACAGCTCCGATTTTGAACTTCTCAAAGGCCTTTTCGAAGTCGTCCGCTTTCGTAATATCGCGCACTTCGACGATTTGTAGCTGTGAGGATAAATCAGGAAATATTGCCATGATTTTGTCGGCTGCAGCAACAGAGCGAACTGTTCCTACAACTTTGTATCCCTGGGCAATGGCTTCCTTGATAACATGAAGAGCTACATAGCCGTTTGCTCCAGTAACAAGTAGTGTATCGGCCATAGCTAGATGTTTAAAAGGCAGACGACACTTGAATAGTTTCAAAAAGAGGAGAAAAGTCAGATGTGTATAAACTTGAATGTCCTTTGGTCTTTTGATTTGGGAACACCGTAGCCAGTCCTATATACTTTTTTTTATTTCTTAATCGTTCAGGAACAAAGGATCGGCTGGTTAGCATACTAGGCATCACAGACGGATTTTACGGCTCAAAGGAATTATCACCGGGCATATAATGTGTTTTTTCGAAAGCGGTTTGGGAGCCTACAGCAGAACACCAAATGGCACATCTCGTATGTCGAAAAAGGAATACGGTGGTCGGTGCCAAGCCTTACAATAGCAGGGTTTGGTTGTAACAGTTTAATCATCCGTAATTCGCTTCGGTGTCCCCATCCTTTTACATCGTATTCTAAAGACACGATAGGATACGAATTGTAGAACTCATTGAATGGCCATTGACTCAGGCCTCCTGTGCAGCAATGATAGCCACAGATGGTTCCAATATGGGGGAGAAATCGTTGCCTCTTGGTAAATGCCTTACTGCCAGTCCATACATGGAGTTATGATCTGATGACTATGGAGTATCTTAATGGGTAGGCGTGAATAACTAATGTTTAGTCGCCCTGCAAACATGGCCATAGGGTTATGAAATAGTAAATCTACTCACAGGACATTTCCCATGAAGGTCTGGCAGAAAATCCAAATAAGTCTGAATGATGCCATATTTTAATGGCATAATATTTCTGGCGAGGGAGAACGGAATGGGTATGATGACAATTGTAGCATTTATCACGCCTTTAATAAATGTTCCAGATGGGCCAGGCTGTGTGCTGCTATCTGTACGAAGACGAAGGCGTTTATTTATTTATTTATTTTATTATTAACGTTTACTAAGTAAGCTAATTATATAAGTCTTTATCTAGGTACTAGGATAATAGAAGCTGCTAAGTTTAAATTAAGTATTTACTATATTTTAATATAATAAAGGAAAATAAGGAATTATTAATTTATATTATATATTTATTTTATAAAAGGGGTTATATAAGTTTATATTTTTATTAATTTTAAAAGTTTTATATTTTTATTATTAAAAGTATTAAATATAATAAGTTTAAAGTATATTTTTTTAATATATTAAAAAAAGTTATTATATAATATTTATAAATACTTTATATTTTAATTTATTATATTTATAAATATGACTTAATATTATATTTAAATCTTTATAATAT
>PNRQ01000302.1:0-37491 GCA_003439915.1 Trichoderma atrobrunneum | reverse complement strand
GACCGCGTGTCAAAGGCAGGCCGGCCATTGACCGACCGCGCGGCGCAGAAGCGGCGCCCTGGGGCGGCTGAAGGGTTCTCAGCCCAGAGGCGGAACCAGCCCTCTATGCCAAGAGAGGCGACGAGGTTGGGATATATCGTAGATGGGAGCCATTGCAGCTGTAGCAGTACCAAAGAATCTCAAGCGTCAGCATTTTGTAATGAAACAAAAGGATAAACATGACAGACGGAGACAAACCTCGACAACCTCGCCTCCATGCGCGCTCCACGTATCGCACAACCTCCACGTCCCATCCCGATGCCGGTTAAACACCCGAATCTTGCCATCCACAGACCCCGTCGCGCACCGGTCGCCGTAAGCGTTGAACGCAATCGCCTGCACCAGGTCCCTGTGGCCGTGCTGCAGGTTGAGGTCAAACGACTTGTTTTCGTCGTCGGTTGGCGACTGCGGGATCGAGCTTGTCATGTCTTTGCTCGAACTTGGGCTTTTGGAGAGCTAACTTGAATATGGGGGGAATTGGCGTCTTTCTGTGCGCAATCAGGTAAAAAGCGCTTGTTCAATTGATACGCTTCTTGAATCTGCTACAGGGGATCGAATTGCTCCTTATTGTCGTATCCAGTGCAGCTACTGGATACATGGGTTTTGTTGGGGTGAAGTTGAAATTGAGGCGGCATGAGAAGTTGATAACGGACGGAAATGGCAGCAAGATAATCTCGAGCTTGAGGTCACTTGGCGGGGCAGCACAAGTACCTGTCTGTGGCTTGCCCTGCATCCGCTCAGCCACAGTGGCTCACCAGCAAAAGCTTCAAAGTCTTCAATTCGAACTCCGTCTCAACATCTCCTCACCATGGGAAGTGGATCACCACTTCAATCGGTTCCATGGTCTAACGGTTATGACTGCGGATTCTGATTCCGCCAGCGAGGGTTCGACTCCCTCTGGAACCTTTTTTGTCTCTCTATTATTCTTTTTAAACAACTCAGTCACTTTAGCAACATCACGAAAGTACATTACACAAAACCGGCTTTGATCAAATGTCGTGTATTTGCAAGATATATAGACTTTGAATCGCAGAGCATTCTTTGAGCTCGCTGCCTTCCAAGCGCATCTCTGAATGGAGAGGAAAGGAGAGAGAAACAGAGCACGCGTGAGAGTAAATGCTCAAGCCAAGTAAATCATCAGTCCACCAAGTTGAAGCAGGATATTATCCACTAAAGAAAACTCCTCAATATGTGACACTCGTGACCGTATGAATAAAATGCAGCCCCCATCCGTGCCTAAAAACAACTCCAAAACCCAGTGCATTCGGTAAAAGGAGAGAGAAGAGAGAGGGATGGTTCGAAGAGAGGGGAAGAAAGGAGGGAAGAGGAAAACAAAAAGAGGTCGCTGCCCATGTCTAAAAACTCATAAAAACCAAACCGTTCCAGGGCGATGAGGAAACGGTTTCTTTTCTCCCCAAGTCGTTCGCCAATTGCGCCACGAGGCCAGCTTCTGGACCTGAAGCGCTCGTTTGTGTAGTAATAAAAAAGATGGGAAAGAATAAAGGGTATATATCATACGTCCAAAAAAGAACAAGGAATTAATCGTCCGAGTCTGGTGTTGATGGTGTTGATGGTGCTGCTGCTCGGGATGGTGGCCGATGCGCGAGCTTCATCAGATGGGGCGTTGTAGGAACGGGCGTCTCCGCATCAGGTGTGGTTGCGACGGGGACCTCGACGATGGGCTTCCGGAGCTCGTACAGCTGGCGTCTTAGTTGTGGGCCGTCCCACAGATCCTCCCGCCACGGCCAGCTCTTCATCATGTCGAATAGCTTTTCGCTCATCGAGACCGTGTAGCAGTTCGATGCTGCGAGATATAGCGTGGTGACGACTCCAAAGTCCACATTAAACCACGGCGACTGTCCGGGTACCAACGTCGCCCGCAAGCCATCCTTGATCATCTCTGCAATAGAGGCCACTTCTCTAAACTGGCTCTCTTCTTCGTCGGGAGGCGTATAGGCCAGACCCTGGGGCAGAGGCATAAAGTTAAGACCGATCGACGCGCCGCGATGTTTGAGTAGGCAGCC
Organism: Trichoderma atrobrunneum; assembly: GCA_003439915.1. Taxonomy (NCBI): domain Eukaryota; kingdom Fungi; phylum Ascomycota; class Sordariomycetes; order Hypocreales; family Hypocreaceae; genus Trichoderma; species Trichoderma atrobrunneum. Next base: position 35,428 of record PNRQ01000302.1, on the reverse strand, counting down.
CATATACTTTAGAAAGTCGCGCGGGTTCGGCGCCCGTTCTCTGTCCCCGTACATACTGTTTGCCTTCTTCAGCAGCTCTCTGATATGATAGCATCTCTGGTGCAGCACGTCGAACTGGAAGCGAGCGGCCTCGTGATCCCAAGCGGTATCGTCGCCGTTGTACTGTCTGCACATCCAGTTAAAGGCGTTGACATCCTGGAACAAGTCATCAACAACCTCTTGGAGCTTCTCTAATGATGTAAACTGCTTAGGCCCTGCGGCGTTGCTCTTCCTGGTCTCATAGGCTTGGAGAGACAAGGACGGTGGTGAATTGGTCCTCATGAATGCTGCCGACCCTTCCCACCTACGAAGCAGCTTCGTCATGTAGGTTGCCCTGGCGTGAGAATTGTCGTGATCGTGGCTGAATATTTCTGGATGGCGGAAGACGTCTTCGACCTCGTCTGGGAGGTTGGACATTAGCCGGATACCGTTGGCGAGGTGCATCATGGCAGTCGGCCAGTTCCCTCGCAGAATCTCAATGTAGAAAAACGAGACGCAGCATATCATGATGATTCCGTAGCGTTTCCTCATGGGCAGCCCGTTCAGCTCCTCGGCCATCCTATTCAGCGACAGGTTATAATGTCTGATGATGTAGCGCTCGCTGTTAGTTGGCGGGCCGATGACAGTTGTGCCGGATCCCGCCAGCCTAAAGTCGTGATATGCAGAGCTGAGAGCGACCATGGCATGCCTCACGGCTTTAGACGTGAAGCAATACTCTGGCACGACATGTCCCCAGAAGAAGGTGTTGTGAACATGCGTGATGCCCACCAAGTCCTCCGCTAGAGGAAGAAATTGGGAAATGTACTGACTCTCCACCGTGTCGCCGCTGAAGTTGGTCACCAGGGGTCGTAGTTGCGTCAAAGAAGATGATGATGAATTAATCGATGAAGATGATGAGAGCTGCTGAGAAAACCCAGGCTTTCTCGTCGCCTTTGGCTTGGCGGTAGTTTTGTAGCCATCGCAAGTTCGACCTGTCGAGATGCATCTCTGGCATGCCGGTTTTTGCTCGTCGCACTTGATTCTTCTTATTCTATAACAGCAAGCCTCACGGTTAGTATGCGGAATGGAAGTAAGGGAGATGGGGGAGAGGAGAAGTTCATCTTCATCCTCGGTTTGGTGTATGAGGATGTAGCTCACTTGCTGTTCCACTGTTGTTAGCCGCAAAAGGTTCAAGTCATGGCGGAGAGCGAATGAGAGGAAGACGTGTGTAAGGGGTCTCGCCCTCACACAGGGTCGGGTTACACAACATACCAAGTCACACAGCCCGTCCGAACCTTGGGCTTGCCGGCCCGTCTTCGCTTTTCCTTGACCGGGGGTGTTTCCGACTCCTGCGGTGGTGTCATGGGAGTAACGACGTTGGAAGCCGTGGGAGAGAGTTTTGGGGGCGCCATGATCGATGCATTGGCCGGAAATACGAGGTGCGTTACGGCTTGGAGTAGAAAATCTCGCGCCTGTCCAATAAAGTGATGGAAATGAAAAATGAAACAAACAATTTGAAAGCCGCCAATATCGATGCGAGCACTAACGCAGTGCAGAAGAGATGCGCCGAAGTACGAGCAGGTCGACCCAACGCAAGAGGACGAAGACCAACACACGGCCGGTTAGAGTGGAAGCCAGACGGGAGGCTCTTTGGCGGACGAAAAGAGGCTCAAAGCCCCCAGCCGGCGAAGATCGTTGCAGACTTGTCTCTGGATTATTTTTTCCCCCTTCTCGTGTGCGACCCTGTTCAGCAACCAAACGGGGGCCAGTACGTGCTTGACACGACCAAAATGGCGGGGAGCAGGAAAAACAGCCAGCACAAACAAATATTAAATGCTGACAGCAGATACTTGTACAGTCAAGTGGGCTGTCAACGGCCTTGCAATGCTTCAAAGCCCACTCCTGTCGCCCGCTGGCTCGCTCTCTCGCGCTCAAGTCCAAGCTGTCCAGGGAGTCTTTGACCCGCGGGCCGGAATGCGGAGCCTGACCACACTAAGCAGAAAGAGAAACTGGGAGGAGGGCGATGGAAATGAGCCAGGGAAAAGGCGCTGCAGGGAAAGGACTTTTTCTTCCCAGCAGTCCAAGTCCAAGTTCTTGGGGTTCGTAGCACATCGGACAAGGATGCCACTCTTGTTTTCTATCGAGCTGGTCTTCGGCTGGTCACGGAGGCACGTCGCCACTCCACGCCGAAAGGAGGCACGGAGCGAATTAGATGATTTGAGTATCCGTAGTTGCGCCTTGGGAGACTCTGGCTGGAACTAGGCCATCGAACGGGCTCGAGAGGGGCGTGCCTAAGCTGGGCCATTAGCCATTAGTCTAGTGGCTGGCCCTTTGATGCCATGCCCATCCAAGCCCATCCCCATCGGCTCTCGCTGGGCTGAGGCCAGGTGGATTGGCAACATTAGCCTGGCATCGAACCTCGTCGCACACAGACAGGCACATATGCAACCTAACAGATTAGCCCCAGCAGATTACAGTAGTCCCAGCGCCGACGGCTTGCTCTGCCGTGGTTCCCCCCTGCAGGCGTCGCAGCGTCGCAGTAGCTAGCAGAACTCGTACTAACCTGCCTCTTGGCCACAACCTTCAACCGCCCGTTTGCAGCCGCCTCTTGCAGGACCATGTCATTGATTGAAAATGCCGACATAGGGGGGCGCGTAGCTTGCCGGCCGCGGCAGTTGGTCGCCGACAGCGAGAGCGAAAGCGCTGAGAATTGCTGCATGTGGTGTTTTGGCCAAAAGTCAATATAATTCCGAGGAAGAGGAACATGGAAGGGCTGCCACATGGAGGCTTCAGGTTGAGTTGAGCGCACGGCAGGAAGCGTGCCATGGTTCTTGCAAAGTACCGCGTCGTACTTCGTCACTGCAAAAGGCCTTTTCCCAGCTTGCCTAACCCGTGGCGGCTGTGCTTACGGACCCCGTAGGGAGTACATTGGTTCTACTTTGGGCGTGGTACCTGTGAGGTGGTGTCCAGTACCGAAGCGCGAGGTATTGCCGCCCACACTCGACGTCAAAAAAGTACCTGCAAATAAGCCGACCCATGTCTCCCAGCAGCAGGTTCGAGGTAGCACTCCCAACCGATTTTCCGGGACGCCTCATGAACCAGAAAGTGGGTTGATCCATTTGGCCCAGGGTAAAACGAGAAGCGTGAGAAAAAATCTCATCACCAACCTCGATCTGCAACAGGGCAAGTATTACATGCTGGGAGCACTGTATCCCTACAGTAAATCCGAGTACCGCTACGGAATCCCGGGTGCCCGCAAGCACTTTCGGAGTTGATGGGCAATAACATTTAGGCGTTTTCCATTCGGGATTCTTTGTCATGGCCATTATCTGCGACAAGCCCTCAACTCCTAAGCTAAAGTTGCTTTAGTGGTACAATTATAGCACCCTGGCAGGGAGGGTTTTTCCATCCACTGGATTGATTCCATGTGCCCTGAAAGACTGCTCACGTTTGAGGCACGCACAGGTACACGTGCCCGGCATGGGTGTTTGAACAATCGAGCACTAAAAAGCCGAGACAACGAAGGTGAGAGTGCAGAAAAAGGAAAGAAAAAATGGCCCAACGCCGCACACCTCAGTACACCACTGCAACGCAACACAACACGAGATGCAAACATAAACCCGGCTGACAATACCTTGGACGTGTTGGTTCGTCGATTTGCCCCGTCGATCATATCATGGCGCCCCGGGTCCGTGAGGCCGGTACCCCGATTAATAGCTGGGTCCCAGATCTAGCCGGCAGACCCTTTCCAGAGGATTTGGGCACCACTAACGACTTAGAATCCCCAGAGCAAGCTCAGTCCATGACTCGAGTAGCCACGAGGTGGAAAATGAAACTTGCAACTAGTTCCCAAGACTAGCTCACCACACTGGCTCGTCTTCTTTTCTTGTTTTGGTCGTCTTTGCAGCATGGCGATTGTGGGGGCCAAACCTGGTTCAAAGGATGGGACATTCAATAGATTGCCTCGTTCCATCCAAACCCCAATTTGGGGAAAACGGATTGGATACCACTATTGGCAAGCGGTTTTGCAAGTATTACGCGGAATATTTCATCCGAAGGCACCGGTTCGGCGGATAGACGGGATTACTTTAGCATGGAGTGTTCAGGTTTCGTTGCATCAAGCATCCTGCCCTATGCCCAGAGAGTGTTTCAGTCAGCATCATATCACATTGAATCCTTCGCCAATGCTTTGCGCCTCCCTGCATGTCGAGGTGCATTCACGCGCAACTCAATCCAGAAAAGACCGCAGCTCTTTGCCTTTTTGACGAGGTGATGCCGGTGACAGCTCCAAGCAGCTTCAGACGACCAAGCACGAAATTTAGTCGCCCTCCTTCTTCCACTCTCCTTCCCACCCTCCAACAAAACAACGTGATAATCGGCGAGCCACGCTGTCACTTTTCTTCTGGCCTTGTAAGGCTGAACAGCCGCCCGCCATTTCCCTTGGTCTACCCAGGATATCAGTGGTCAACTTAGACGGCGAGGTTAGGAAGCTTTGGGGCTAAACGGCTAGTGCTTAGGCACCGTCAAGAGGGCTGGACATTTCGGACCCGAGCTTCAAAGTTGCTGAAATCGAGACCGATGGGCCAATGAGCATTTCGCTGTGGCATTCAGCTAGTTAGGGCTGAAGGCGCCCTCTTGATAGTTTTGCGGACTTTGTGTCATTCATGGCGCTCAATTGCTAGATCAGCTCGGCGAGCGGGTATCAAATAATCCCCGTCGCCATTGAGCCACACGGACCTGAGCATAAGACACCAAGTTGTTTAAAGCCACCATCGCTTCCAATACATATCAAATGCCAACATGAGAGAGATAGGCGAGACTTCGCTGGTTCTTGAATGGCATCACAACTTGCAGCCAAGTAATATTTTAGGAATACCATTGGTCAGACTGGCGTGACACATGCTCTCTGGATACGGGAAGTCCATGTGACGCCCTGTAAGCTTTTTGCCAGAAGCAGAAATACTTGCAGCCGGCGTTTACAAGAGACGAAATCCGGCTGGATTACTCATCCGCATGCCTCCGGGAATTGGAGTGGGTGGTGTATCAAAACCCGAGGTAAGGAGAGCGGCAATCGGGTGGCGAAGACAAACTATTTCGAGTCACTTTTTAAGGTAAGATAACCTTCTCGAATGGATTACCCAATGATGCAGTCATCCACAGTAACAAGCATATTATCCCGTTGTTGAAGTTTAAGTGCACGATTCAGAAAGGCTCTTATACTAATATAAGCTTGTAAGCTTATCAATGGGAGCGTCTGCGCAACGATATGCCAGTCGAAGAGAAAGCTTCTAGCGGCAGCTTATATTGTTGAAAATGCCTTAGTAATGTCGACTTGATATCAGCGCCAATGCAGACCATTTTCGCTTTTAGGCTACCTCAACCACAAAGCATTCTGAATTCTCAGGTCTGCGGAGTAAGGTACAATACCTCCTAAGGTAAGTAGGGGCAGTAGATGAGCATATCAAAATTTAGTGGTATCGCCTCCTTATGACTGGTACTCGGTGTAATCCACGGATGCAATATTGATACTCGACAAGTACATCACGCCAAGCATTGAGCATGCACCTGTCACATGTATACGCGTGTACTGCGGCGGCAAGCTCTGGTGGGTCGCCGGAGCTCAATCGCGCATCGCATCCAAAAAGTTTCTTGCCTCTCAAATATTTGAAATCCCCAAACCGCTTCGCACATTTTCGCGTAATCTCTCCGCCAGGGTCAGCCGGCATCCCACTTTCTGGTGAGAAAAAGCCAATCCCCCCTCCACAAGATTTCCGGACTCGGCTACGGCTTCTAGCAAATCGCAATCGCATTCGCATCCGTGCCACATCATGAGCCTCCTCGCAAACCCGCTGGCGACGCCATCGCAGCTGTATCGCCGCGCTTCTTCCGCAGTCTTGCCGCGAGATGTCGATGAGGCTGTGTATTTTGCGACGCAATGCCTGACGCAGGCGGCGGGCCGGTTGTTGCAACTGCCTCAATCGGTAACGGCGCAGGCTAATGTCCTGCTGGCGCGGTTCTGGCTGGGAGAGTCGCCAATGGCTCATGAGTTCAGCGTAAGTGCCTTTGATGGATAGCCGACGAGGGCGAATGAGGATGACTAACACTTTATTTGTCACAGGACGTCTCTGCTGCTACGATATATCTCGTCTCGAAGCTGGGGCCACTCCCTCGCTCGCCGCGAGACGTCTCCAACGTCTACGCCTACCTATCATCTGCCAACTCGGCCCTTTTTCCCAGTGGCGAGCTGCCCAAGGACGACCCAAGGACATACTATCAGACCGAGGCGGACTACTATGCCTTTCAGCAGCGGATGCTGGGCCTGGAGGCTCGCATCCTTCAGTCGCTTTCATTTGATACCCAAGTCTCTCTTCCACATCCGCTAGCCATTACCTACCTCCAGACGCTAGACTTTCTCTCACAGCCCCGAACAACAGTCTCTCTACGAACGATTCAATATCTCAACACGGCTCTACTCTCACCCCAGATGCTTTACATAACGCACCAGCCTAATGCCCTGGCCACAGCAGCGATATACAATGCGGCGCGTGATCTAGGTGCCAAGATGCCGGAGCATGAGTGGTGGGAAGTCTTTGACGTTGACCGTGAAGAACTGGGGTTTCTTGTGGTTGCCATGCGTAGCGTCGAAGGATGGATGCAAAAACTCAAGGAAGATTTCCCGAACTTTGGCAACAGCATGCTAAAGAGAAGCATGGTAGAGGACGAATTGCACAGGAGAGGACTACAAGTCGGCAACGGGGACAATACACCTCGCGATGAAGAGGCTGAAGTTATGCGAATGATGGACAGCCGATAAGGCAGCATTCATACCATGGATGAAACAACAAAACCAGGCTCATGCACGAAGCTGTCCGCCTTGAAGCGCCAAGCTTGGAAATTTGCCTCAAGCATCCAGATGCAACGCGGGTTCAAAGCCAGCACCAGGCATATTGGCTTTGGCAGCCAAAGTCTTCCGGAATTCATCATTCGGTGAATTTTTATTGGATTACGCGAGAGTTACCTCAACTAAATCCGCATTTCCTGTCACAAAATGCCAACGTCAACATCGTGAAGGTCTTCTTTTTCGGACCCCACGAGGCGTCGCTTGGCTAGACATGGAATTGGGTGAGTAATGTCACAGGCGGAGTGGTGTCGATTTGGAGCGCCTTGGCTGAGCTCCTTGAGCTCCTATATGCTGACAGTGGCTTCGAATCCTTGCAACAGCTCTGAACCGGAGCCATGACGCTTGGCAGCATTCTGTGCCATCGGAAAACGGTTGCCTGCATAACTATTTCCTTGAGTAATGCAACGACCTCGTCGGAGCCCGCATTGCCTGAGATGGCCAGTCGGTGCTCCAAGTAGACTATCGGTCAAGTACTAGGAGTGCCACGGTAGCGTGTAGAGGCGGAAATGCACCTCCTATCCTCTATCACAACAGCTTCATTGCTCTACGCATCATCTGATTTGATACTCTGATGTCTGTTTTTCTCACTGTTCTTCGGAGCCGTGTCGATGTGGGATATACAAGGGATGACATGGTATTGACACTGGGGATAAAGCAGCCAAATCCGGTCTCGGATTTCCACGTGGATTGACCACCAGATGAGGACAACACCGAGTCAATATCCTGTCTTCTAGAGTGTCTTGCAAAAGCGAATTTTCACGGCGACCTACATAGCTTTTTGCCTATTACATAGCCTAAACAGCACCGAAGACAAATATACGAGTACATTCGCGGAAAACCACGCTTTCTGTGACAGCTAGCTTGTCTTAGCTGAAGCACCACAGCAGCAATGACCAGCCGCCACCCCGCTTGAGGAAACCCGTGGGGATCTTGGCTGAAAAGGCCAATACTATTGCTGATTCACATTATTAGCAGCGGTGAGAATGAGACAATCCGGACTATCAGTGCTGCGTGGTTGGTTGATACTTGTTCCTCAAGGCCAATCGGCACGTCATTCCATCACGTCTCAGCTTCACCGTGGGGCCCCAATGTGGGGGAAGACAGCAATAAGACGGCGATGTGGGATGGACTTTGCTGTTAGATGGCGGGCGCCAGGCGGCCACCGAATAACCCCGAATCCTGATGGAACTATTGAGAGCTATTGTGTAACGTCATTTTATCAGAAAAAAGCTCTTCTCGCTTGTTGTTGCATGGATTCTAATTATCGAAGCCACCTGGAAGAAAAAAGGGGACCCTTTCCCCAGAGTATTGACTTTCTTGGCCGCCTCTTTTACCCGTGATAGCATGTGGCACGGAGATAACACGCCTTTTAACTCGGTTGGTGTGCTCTTCTCTGATGAAAAATAGTAAGCATAAAACCGACGAGCCGAAATCTTGTTTCCATCTTGTTTCCATCTTTCAGCCAGAGAACCTCGAACCATTTTGTCGGGCATCTGCCGAAAGGCGGCGCCACCATCTAATCATTGCCAAAAACCACAAGCAATGAAGCCGAGTTATCCAGAGCCCAAATGGCTTCTACCCAGCCAACGGCTAGCTAGCCACTGAGACACGAATAATGTCATATCAGCGGTGTGGGGGTGCCGCATGTGTGTGTGTGAATGTGTGTGTATACCTGCATGTTAGATGGCTTTCGCTTTTCGCTTTGGTAAAGCGATCGTCGCGCCTCCAAAGAAACATTTGCATCCAATCAAATCCCATACATCGCAACGAGATGTCTTGGAAGCCTGTTGAGAGACACAGGCAAACAGGCGCCACCAACCTTGTGCTTGTCAGAGCTGAGCTTTTTCTTCGCCGTGCGACATTTTTCTTGTTAAACCCCGATTGTTACTTTGGGGGCTGGAGACGAGTTTCTCCATGTTTGATAAACGGTTTTTTTTATTCGCAAAATGTAACCGCCAAGACTGATGGATTTGTTGTGTGCATGTGGCAAAAGTTTGACACAACATGCAGTTTTGTCACCTGTGAAGAAGTCTTGGCGGCGGAGTGCCGGCTTCTAGAAGACTTGGCTGCAACGTTGAGTTGCAACGACGTCAAAAGTGTGTGCAGTAGCGTGGCTGTAGAGAGTTTCCATTGCTTTGATGATGGGATTCATCCTCATCACCGCCCTTGCCGGAGCGCATGAAAACACAATTCTAATATCTGAATCAATGCCTAACATACAAACAGCAGCAAATACTGGTACAAGTACTGTTAGATCATCGTTTATGCGATTATGTCACGGTGGGCCACTGAAACAAAAACAGCATCTGCTTCTGCATCTCCATTTGCATGTGCGTCTGCGGTCCTAATTTCCGGGTTCCGAACCGCGCCTTTGACCGCTTTTGCCGACCGAACGACGACCTGCTTGCATTGAGCGGCCATCTTTTCAGGGCTCGGTGAAGGAAATGCCTGCTTGCTATTTGGTGCTTTTGTGTTGCGCTAGTCTAGTACATGCGTTGAGGTGCAGTGAAACGATTGACACAGAGCGAGCACCTGATTGTCTGACTATCGACATGTCCACGTCTGTCAGAAGATGCTGACAAAAGAGCCTCTGTGAATTACATCTATTTGATTTGTCCTGAATAGGGGGTAAATAATGATTGCCCTGATTCAGTATTTTTTGGCATTGGAGTCCATGGACTGGAGAAAAATAAGAAGCATGGACGTTCTGTAATTAATATTACGGAGAACCCACAACTCCACACATATCAAAAGCATTACATACGTGCGTCCAACAGCAGTAGCAAAAACTAAGGCGCGGGATTAAATAGCTCACCTACCTTATCCAGCTGGACCCCCAAACCTCGAATCCGAGATAACCTGTGAAGGTTAATCTGCGGCTCCTTTTACGTACCCTTCAGCTGTAAATCTCGATTGCATCCTTCGGGAGGGCATGGAAGTGAAGTCTAGATCGGCCACTTGGGGGCCACGCCCGTAGGAAGAGAAAGAATGAATAAAACCAGATAGTCAAAAGGGGAAAATAGCCTTTGATAATTTGTTTCATACACAGAATTGGTAGAGTCTATCTGTGATAGGCTGAAATAATACTCCGTGAGTGGTGCCAGTCTCCCCAAACGGACATGGAAGTTACGTGTATCCATGGCGCCGGGCCGAGTCTGATCGCTGGATCTCCGTTCCCGCCTTTTTGTTTTTAATTTTGTTCTTATATAAACTGGGGATCTATAAAGTCGGCCTTGCTCCCCCCGTTTGCCCACACTTGGTTTCCTTCTCTTCTTCCAAACCATTTTCTCTTCTTCGTCGAACTCTCTCTCGACTGTTCCACTGTGTCGTGATATACCTTCGCCAAAACTTAAACTTCACTACACCTAACACCAAAATGCCTTCAACCTCTTCTACTCCTCCTGCGGCCGCTGCCGCTGCCGCTGGTCCTGCTCCTGCTGGCCTCGGCGAGAACAAGGCCATCAAGTTCCAGATCAAGACGGGCAATACTCGCTGGGAATGCACTCTCCAGGACCGCGCTCACTAGTATGTCTAACCATTACTATTACTCTGGCGCAGCATAAAACTCGTCATATCATATGTCACACGACAAGCATCTAACATATAATCACAGTGAGCGCAAGAAGGCTCAGCGCACCGATTCCACCGACTCTACTTCCACCACCGACTCTTCTTCTACTGCCGAGTCAAAGTAAAACGAAAAAAATAAAATAAAACGAGACCCAAAAAAATTCCACCAGAGCTATATCATGGCGTTTAGGGGAACACTCCTGCGCTCTTGAAGTCGCTCTCATTTCCACGCCAGGGATTCAGAACAACTGCAGGAGGAAAATCGTGGAGCTCCGTTTCATACTGCCTCACTTTGAGCAGTCGGTGTTATAGGTGCTTTTAGCCATTGGGATTTGTTATTTAGATCTTGGGGCATTTTAGGAACCCGAGCTGTCCTTGCAGATTAGAATCATACCACTTTGATTTATTACGTTATTTCCTCTGCCTCGTGCTGTGAATGAATGAGAAAGATTCAATCCTTCTGCAGCGCTTCTTATGCAAGACAAGCTTCCAACACCCTAGCCAAGAGTTTTAGAGCAAGAAAAAAGGCTTGTACGAGAGAATTAACGGCGTCATCGGAGCCAATCCACATGCTTCGAATGTTCTAGGACGCGGGCATGGCTTCCAGATGAGGACGCTCGAGTCCGGAGCTGTCAGCTTGGCAAACAAGGATCCAATCGAGCCAGCAGCGAAGCATCTTCGCGACTTTGAGAGAAACATTGCCATGTGTGACTTGCATGTCGGGGAGCTCGCGTGACGGAATGCCAAGTTGTGCGATGAAATGGTTTGTATGACCTGATTTTGATAAGCTTCTCTGGCCAAACAAGGTGTTCAGGTTGTTTTGCTGTGTTTGAGCTAGGACCGGATCGGGCCGTTATCGGGGAGAAGAGCGTTAAATTCGGAGTAATACTCGCTGTTGGCACCATTTTCTTACCTTTTTTGTCTCTCTTCTCCATGCCCTTGTGAATTCTTGGCGTTTCGATTCTTCGGTGTCTCGTTTGGGATGTTGGTCGATAATCAACGTAAGAAGAATGCGGGTTAAGATTCCATGCCGTAATTAGTTACGGGGTAGCGTATGAGGCGAGCACTCACATATATCGTGTGTCGCGTGCTCACTACTAACTAAATAGTTAGGACGGGATGTACGGATATGTTCAACTCAATCATCTACCTTCTGCTTGATCATGCTTCACATCGATCCAGCGCTCAACATCCCAGAGATGACCCTTGTCAATTTGCATCACCTACTGGGATTAACAGAGCTGTGATTCTGCTGCATTGAGAAAGTGGAATGCCAGCGGCTAGGCAAACCCTGTCAGCATGTCACACAAAGCGCCGAAGAATCGACGGATTTGGCGATTCTCTATTACCAACAGAGCAACGTCAAGATGATTCACATAGTGCCTGACAAGGAAACCCCCAGCTGCCGCTTCTTGGAATTTGTCAACTTGATGCGCCCACTTATGACTGAACAGTATCTGCAAGTAGGTAGACTTATTCCCATGCTAACGTCTTTGTCCATGTACATGAGATATCTGTTATGGGATTCCATCTTCAAGAGCTTGGACGGGAGTCTTATCTGAAATCCCCCACAAATAAACCGTCCTCTGTTAGTGGGGGTTCCATCATCGTACATGAGCTTGCGTCTGTTAGTGCAGGCTGTCACTGCACTAGCATTATAGGCCTTGCATATTGCTGCCAGATGGCATCTGTTTCCGCTTGACACATCACGGATGCCAACGTTGAGCGTGGGCTACCGCCATGTAGCGCTTCCTCAGCACATTATTGGGCACCTGGATATCAGCACAGCACAGCACATTTAGCATCAGGTATCAGCTATCAAGTCTCAGGTAGAGGTACGCGATGCGTTGTCATGACAGGTCAGAGATCGGATCATGTGACGCTTCAGCCCCAGGTTAGCAGTACCGAGTACCTGCTCCTAGGCGCCCACCCAGGCCGCGCATGGCGTTACGAATACGCCAGCAAAAAGCGTTGAGGAAGTGGCAAAGCTTCGCCCAGGACCACGCAATCAGGTAAATTCGCCTTGCTTCATGTGGCTTGTCCTGTTGCTCTTCTACCAGCTGTGGCGGTGACATCTTTGACTTTTCCCTCAATTCTTCACACTCTCAACTCTTCACAGACCGGGTCGATAGACTGAGAGCAGCAGAAAAGGACTGTCGCTCATTCGGCTGCCTTTTCCCTCTCTCTTCCGCTCTCTCCTCCTCCTCTTCTCGCACGCAATTGCAGAGTTGCAGCCGCCTGCTGATCCGCATTTCCCAAGTCAGCAGCTCAGGCGCTCGTTGCCTTGTCTGTGCCTTGTCTGTGCCTTAGCCGCCCGTCTGCTGCCCCTCTCGCTCTCTTGCGCAGACCAGCTCAGACCTGCTTCTTACATACATCATACATACACCGAATACCTACTTAAACCCGCCGAGCCGCCAACATGCCCATAGCACATCATATGGTCCTGGCCTCGGGCGCCGTCGTCGCCGTCTCAGTGGCAGTGGCTACCTTCATCGCCATCTACGAGTCCCCCGAGCTACGCCAGTACGCCGACGACGTCCGCCGACGCATCGCCATGGCCTTCTACTCCATGGGTGACGGCATCACTCCCCCAGCCAGGGAGCCCCGCTTCAACAGGCCCGAAGACGCCGAGGGTTTCCTCCAGTCTCGCCGTGGTACAGGTGCAGAGCCTGGCGTCGATGCCGATGACGAAACCCGCCGCCGGCAGCGAGAGGAGCTGCTCTACTGGAATGCGGTGCGGCTCCAGCAGCAGGAGCGGGAGGGCCAACAGCGAAACTCCTCCAACCCGCCTCCCAGACCAGCCAAACTATCTCGCGGATCTACCTTTGACGACTTTTTGCAGCCGGATACCTCTGCCGAGCAAGAAGGTGCATATGTCTTCAACTCTGGTGCCGACACTAGAGACTATGGCGGCCTGCGGCGTCGCGGAGAAGGCGCCCGAGGCTTCATGTCGCCCGCTTACTCCAATCCCTTTGCAGACGAGCATCACATCGAAGCCGACGAAATCCAAGACGCCCACATTGCCCGCCAGCTCGCCCCAGAGCAAGGCGAGGTCATGTCAGACATTTACAGCGCAACCACCCGTGATGATCATGAAGAGCGTCAAACTGCTACTCTGGAGCCTGTCTCACCAGCACCGTTGATTGATGTCGCTCCGCTACCCATTCCATCACAGTCACCGCCACCCACCCTCGAGCGAGAACTTGCCGAAAACGAGTTCATGTCTGCTGGTCAAGAAGATCGCCGCGACGTCCATGCTACCATCCAGGCCTGGGCCCAGGAATCGAGCCGTGACTTTTACTCCCCCCTCCCCGTGACCCCCGTAGCACCAATGTCTGAGCCAGACGTCATTTCTCAAGGAGAACTTACCCCCACCGACTCCATTTCTCTTGTTGGATCAGGCGAGGATATTGCCAATGATGCTCACTTCTCTGAGCATGACAGCAACGGACGGTATATGGACGTGATGAGCGAGAGCGAGGGCATGGCCACCCCGGCCAGCTGGTCAGAGGTGGGTAGCGTCATCAGCGACAACGACGGCCCAATGCACGCGTGAGCGTAATGTGTGTAACTTGGCATATGCATATGCGGTCTGTCACCATACAAAAGAGAGCCTAAACCGGGATCCTGTTCTATTTCCTTTTGATATGTTGTTTCCTTTTTGGGTATAAATGGTGTGGCGTTGAGTTTTGGCGCTCCGGGATCTAATTTAACCAGACATGACACTACTGCAGGTAGCCCCTCTATCGTTTACGGGCGTGTATATTCTCTTCATTCTTGTCGAATTTTTTGATCTCTTGGAAAGGTTAATAGTCAACTGTTGTGGCATCTTGGGGCAAGATATACGTGTTCAGATTTCTGCTGTCCTGTTGCGCTCCTTCAAACTACCTATATACCATTGCCTAACTAGGTATCTACCGATCAATGAAATCAAGCTCGAACTATTCTCTCTTTCTACACCGGAGTCTGTGCTTTCTATCCTGTTATGGGAAACACTACGAAAAAATATATAGCTTTATATCTAAGACATGGGGGCTGGCCAGATTGGAATGTTGGCTAACTAGTTTCCCCCCATGATATGGCCCATATGACGACGGCAGCCTTGTGATTCCAAATGCACATATCTCAAGTCTAATTATACGCCATGTTGCAATGTCTTGGTATAGTCTGCAAACAAGTCTTTAACCTTTCTTCCAAAAAGCCCAGGCCAAAAGGTGTCCTCGACGTATCTGCTGGTCCTTAGTTTCTCGTTTATTCGACGAACCGTCCCCTGACCATAGAGCTTTTCGAGATACTCCAGGAAGTAGGCGGTATGCTGATACCCGGCATCCCAATTCGGTTTGACCTCCTGCTTCCAGTGAGGAGGCGCAAGGTTGGCGTGAAGACGCACCCAGTCTGCAATGCCCTCGATGAGACCACCTGGGGCGGCGCCGAAGCCATTGTACTGGAAACAGTGGACAAGCTCGTGGGTTACGACGCCGTTGATTTCGGGGGCCACGCGAGACGGGGGGTTGATTTGCGCAATGTACGAGAGCGAAAAGTGAATCTCCTTGATGTTGTTGTTGTCGTTATGGCCGACTGTGTAGGCCACGCCGGGCATGTCCTCGAGGACGAGCGTCACGGAGCTGGTTGGCGGAACTGTCGTCTCCGGGTTTGGGGGGGTGTTGTACAAGAGCTTGAGGACATTCAGAGTGCCCGTAGTTAGCAGATCGGTTGCGTTGACGGCGCCGAGGAAGCGCTTTGAGCCGGGGTGCTTGAGGTCTCGAATCTGGAGCTGGATGTTTGGTACGGAGAAGGTGTCCAAGTTGTCCTTGTGCTCATCTTGAGATTGGTCTTGGTGTTCCTGAGTCCCTTTTATGTGAGCTGAGGGGGGAAGTGGCGTGGGCTCTGCAATTCGGGTCATGGCGTTGATACTGTCTGCTGTCTACTTTGAATATTGGTAATATGTAAGAGGACAGGCTGTGAAGATGGGATAGAGACAAGTGAAGACGGGATATATATAAGTAAAGATGGGATAGATATAAGTGAAGGCTGGATAGAGACAAGTGAACACGAGGTAGAGATAACATTCCACTACGGAAGACATTAGTGATCACATGGCTATATGGAGCTGAAGAGTATAAGTGCCGGCCAAATCAACGCCTCTGCACCCTATGACTTCGGTCTGTGTAAGGATCCTTCTCAATACCTACCCAATCGGGTGTTTTACATTCCAAGGTAAACAGCCATGGTATCGATAATGCATCAGATCAGCTTATTCCTCGTCGTGTTCAACCTTGGAGCTGTAAAAAAGTCGCGGGGCAGCGCTGTAATGCCGTTCACGATGGCGGGGTAGGGGACCCTTGGCTTGGGCACTCTAGGGGTTCTGGGGCTAATCTGGTGCCCAAGCCACGGCCCTGACGCTCTCCCAGGGCTCCGAGGTATCCGGGACTTGTGGCTCTCAGGGGCTTCGTGTAGGAGTATCCGCTGGCAGCCCCCCCGGGAGAGTCACTGGAACCACTAAACAGCCCTCATCTAAGCTCCCTGCCAAGTACCCTCTACACGCAAAATCAGCCCCTCTTCCCCCTCCAGGGGCGGCTGCTCACTTGCTCAATTGCGCGCACAGACCAGTAGAAGCCCCAAGCTCCCACCAGCGCTAAGCCACACGTGGCGCACTGGCGACCGGGGCAACAAGCATGGTCACGTCACGCCGCAAAACCTCCCTCCTGATTATTTTCTTTCTTTGTTTGGGCTTGAAATGAGCCGGACAAAAACACAACACAACTCCACACACACTCACACTTACCACACATCAACACACGCGCCCGCGCCGCTAACCAGACGGCGATAAGGGCAAAAAATCTACAGCAAAAGGGGAAAAAGAGAGAAAAAGAGAAAAGGAAAGAGGCAAAAGGAAGAGCGAATTACTAATTCATTTGCGCTGCCCCTCCAAATGCCAGCTTCATTCCAACGATACCCGCGCATACACAGTCTGAGACCTTAAAACGAGAGAAAACAAGGAGAACAGATAAGGAGATCGGGGAGGGGAAATCCTTTGCTGAGACGCAAAGAACAACCCGCTTATTGCTGTGAGTAACAGAATAACATCATCAGAATCTTGCGCTGGCTCTGTTCACTCTTTTGCGACAGGCCAGTTTGTCGCAAAACTGACTCGCTACTTTGTGCACATATGGCTTCCACGACTCTGTGCAACAGAAAGGTTCTAACAAAGGCGCAGATTGTCCAGCAGCAGATTCGGTCTGCTACCGAATCCATGGCCGACACAAAGCTCACCGACGACCAGGTCAACAACCTGACGGCCGTCCTGCGAAACGACAACACCCACCTCGATGTCAAAGTACAGTATGTGAACACCATCAAGACCGGCATTAAGCAGCACAACGTCCCCGAGACGTGCATCCCCCAGCTCTTTGAAGGCCTCCGTGGCGCCTCCAGCTCCCAACATGTTGCGTTGGCCACGGCTGGCTTCACGGCCCTCAATCATCTCTTTACGCGCATGTCACGCCAGGAACCCAAGTATCTGGCCAAAGAGGCAACTCGGACGCTCCCTCTTGTCGTGGAGAAGCTGGGGGATTCAAAGGACAAGCCTCGCGCATTGGCAATGCAGAGTCTGAACACATTGTACGCCGTTGCCCCCGCCGACGTCGAGCGCTCGATTCGAAACATAGCCATGGCCAGCAAGAATCCGAGGGCCAAGGAGGCGTCTATGCAGTGGCTTTTGGAGGTAAGTTCTATCAGGCCTATAGGCGTGTGCATGGGCTAGGCCAGGACTGATATCACTCTCTAGACTCATCAACAGCACGGTCTGCCATTTCGAGGATATGTCCCCAATCTGATGGAGCTTCTGGAAGATGCAGACGGAATGGTCAGAGATATGGCTAAAAACACCGTTATTGAGCTCTTTAAGTGAGATTCATCTTCCAACCCCTTTACCATAATGACTAACCCAACGACCAGGAATGCTCCCGGTGCTGCCAAATCCGACTTGAAACGACAATTGAAAAACTTCAAAGTCCGCCCTGCCATCGAACAAGCCATCGTTAAGGCCCTTGCCCCCACCGGCCCTCGCTCAGTAACTCCGTCAGATGCCGCACCTGCTCTTCGACCTGCCCTGTCAGCGCCCTCGTCCTTTGCCGCAAGCGAGCGACCCGTAACGCCCATGGAGGTTCCAGCCGAAGCTGTCGAGCCGCAATATGTTAACACCCATCGCGAATTGGACGACATCATTAAGGAGATGGCCCCCCATTTTGAAGGAAAAGAATCTGAACACAATTGGATGAAGAGAGAGAAGGGCATCGTGACATTACGGAGGCTGGTGGCTGGCAACAGCCCGGCAGACTTTTTGGATACTTTCATGCCTGGGCTCAAGGCGCTGCTGGACGGTATCATCAAGGCCGTCAACTCACTGCGAACAAGCTTGTCGAAAGAAGGCTGCAGTTTAGTTCAAGAGATGGCTGTCGCATTTGGGCCCTCTATGGACCCCTTGGTTGAGCTTCTCATGCAAACGTTTATGAAACTGGCTGCCAACACCAAGAAAATTAGCTCCCAGATGGCCAATGCTGCCATAGACGCCATTGTGAGCAAGGTCACATACACTCCCCGTATCATGCAGCACATTTGGGGTGCAGTTCAAGACAAGAATGTACAGCCTCGAACCTATGCCTCTGGATGGCTGATGACAATAATGAGGAAAGAGGCTCATCACAAAAGCCATGTTGAGCATTCCGGAGGCGTCGAATTGATGGAGAAATGTATCAAAAAGGCCCTGGGTGACCCCAATCCCGGTGTCAGAGAAAAGATGAGAGCGTTCTACTGGGCATTCTATGCTGTATGGCCAGCGAGAGCTGATGTGTAAGTCTCGTCTCAACAAAAATCTTAACATACAAAAGAAATCCAGTCTAACAAGCATAACCAAATTACAGAATCATGGCAGACCTGGATACCACCGCCCAGAAGCTACTGATCAAGGATCCAAACAACCCCAATCCTGGGAGGAAGGTAGAAGCACCAGCCGCCGCCGCCAGGCCCGGTGCAGGATTCTCGAGGAGCACCACCGCAGTCGGTAGCAAACCAAGCCTGCGGGAAACCGTGATAGCCCAGAAGAAAGCCGCACTGGCTACGAAGAACCTTCCGAGCCGGCCTGGATCAGCCATGTCTACGTTTACTACACCTTCGGCTCACAGTTCCAGCACGCAACTCCACACAACTGCCTCGAAACCACTGGCCCGGCATAGGACTGAGACTAACACGATATCAGTCAATGCTAGTGGCATGTCGGTAGCTCCGATGAGGCCAGTCAAGAGACGGCCAGATGTTGCTCGTCCTGCAACAGCAGGCCCTTACTCTGTTCGAGATCAACCTTCGTCCAGGGAAGCTCATAGCCCAGAAAATGACCAGCCTAAATATACGTCATCGTCATCGTCGAGGCCCGGGGGAGCTACTACGCCAAAAAGGCCATCCTCAAGGACTCATATATCCCATGCAAGCGAGTCGGGCATGATATCGCCAACCAATATCCGACCGACTGGCATACCATCACCGCGAGGTAGCCCGGCCAGGCTCAGGCACTCCCAGACCATGATGAGCCCAACAAGAGCGACCGACGATCTGACACTAGTGGTGCCAACGCTTTCTAGTATACAGTCGGCTTCACCTAGGTTAGAATCGTTAGGTGCCTCACCATCTCCTATTCTCCCCGCCGAACCCTCAACATCACCTCGGAACGAGCCCTCTTCTCGGACGCTGAAGGTATATGAAGATCCCTTCACCGAGGACCAGCCAACACCAACGGCATCCCTTCATACTGGGCCTGTATTGGAAGAGAGAGCAATCAATGAGGATGCGGCAAACATTCAGAGACCTTCGCAGCCGCCTATTTCAGACGATTCCGAATCTCAAGATAAGAATGGACAAAACGCTCGCCTCCTGGATAGCGGCATAACGAAGATCAAGGCCAAGACTCTGGAGGTGCACGGCTTCCGTAAACTACAGTCTCTGATCCGTGACAGCAGGACCGTCTTCACTGACCAGCGGTTCGAAGCTCTGCTGATCGGCCTGTTCCAGTATCTGGAAGATCCCCTACCCGATCTCTCCGCAGACAAGGCCCAGGACGTCAAGGCCCAGATCCTGACAACCATCAAGGTGCTCCTGAAAAAGGAGCGGAGAAACTTCCAGCCCCACGTATCAAGGGGCCTTGAGTCTCTTCTCCAGACGCGTGGCGGCTACGATACCCGAGCACACGTAGTGAGCGGCCTGGAGCTTCTGGCCGATGAACTTGTCACCCTCGGCAATGGCTCCGAGACAGCTGTCGTGCTGACCAAACGTCTGCAGTCGTGCAGCGATACCACCACCGAAGGCTGCCGTACCCTTAGTATGGGCCTTCACGTCCTCAAGGAGATGCTTGACAAGCGACCCGAGTATGTGCCCACCCACAAGGAGCTCCTGCAGCTCACTAGCATGGCGGGCCGGTGCCTCGAATCGGCTGATTCAGGCGTTCGCATGGACGCCGTCAAATTCTGCGTTGCTCTGCACGCTCGTGTCGGCGAAGCGGCGTTCTGGGAGGCCATGGCTGACATCAAGGACGATCCCAAGAGCTTGATCACGTATTACATTGTCAAGAAGCAGCGTGAGGATAGCATTGCCGCATAAGCTTTTACACTTTTTACTTCTCTCTTGATCTTTTTTTTTACTTTTATTTTTCCGGCCGTTTCTAGTTCACGAGTTTGCAATCACGAAGTCTAGAGATGAGGCGTGGCGTTGACAGCGAGGAGTAGAAAAAATGTCATCTTTTTTTGGGAGAGGCGTCAGGCGGATTGTTCATGAAGCAAAATTAGAGCAAGCCTCTTTCTCTGTCTCTCTCTCTCTCTGTCTTCGAAACGTGACTTTTGCATACATGGAAACGTGGCGGATGTCTTTTGTGTGTGGTGGAATAGATGGAAAATAGGAGGAGGGATAAAAAGTGAAGGGTTGATTTCTTCTTCTTTATTTTTCTTCCTCTTCTCTGCTTCTTTTTTGTTCTTCTCCCCGCTTGAGTCTTATTATATTCCCGTTGTAAACCAAAACACCCCCTTTTTCTGCTTCTTTTGAGACAAAAACTTGCTCCCTCCCCTTTTTTCGGCCTTTTCATTTTTTTATATTTCGACTTGTTCACTTCCTTTCTTGTGAAAAAAGGCCCCTTTTTGTTTGGACGGCCCCTGGTGGTTCCGCATCAAGTTCCAAAGTACATGTAGTTATTGTTACACCATTTTGTTAAGTTACCTAGGCAGGCAGGCACCGCGATTATTAGTTAGGCTTTTTTGTAATTTTGGAAATTTATATTCTCACAATTTTACGTCTACTTCGTGATATGGCATGATGATATGCACATACATTAAGTAGTAGTATGATGCTGAAACGTAAATCACGACGGGCATCGAAAAGTAAGGGGGCAAATCAAGTAGCAAAGAAATTCATTAAACTTTCATATTTTCTTTTCTCTCCCTTCACTCTCATCATGCTAATCAAATCAGTTAAGCATCACCACTCAACCATTTCAATCATTTCATGCCCGCCTGCCTTGCTCAGTCCAAATATAAATCGTAGCTATATAATGATAAAGGGGGGGTATGAAAGAACAACAGTACACGAAAAGCCATCCATTCCTAGACAGCAACGAAAAAGCCATCCACTCCTGGATAGCTGCTCTCCTGTTTCTCTTTCGCGTCAAACTCCTCTTCAACGATGCTGACAAAATGCGGCCAAAACAAAAGATTCGAAAAAATAAAACGTCATGAGCTGAAGCATTTAGAAAGTAAAACAAAACCAAGCATCAGCTTCTGTCATCAAGCCATACGAAGCCAGCTCGAATGAAAAACAGTTGAGATACATCAGACTTCATGCCGCCCAAGAAAACAAAAAAAGTTCAACATGGGGCGGGTTAAACACAACATAGCACTGCCTTCAAGCAGTGCCTGGGGAAAGGTGAAAATTGGTCAATGAGGAGACGGTAGCCTCCCCTTCAACTGCAATCTCGGTCTTGATCAAAGCCAGTAGAAAAAAAGCCGACATTACTTTTATGGCCAAGCACAAAACGCCGTAAACATCGTCTCGCTAAAAACCGACAAACCCAAAAGCAAGGGGATCGAATCATGACGAGAAAAAACCGCCCGGAAGCTGTAAGCTCACAATAGCGAGCAAACAAAGCTTCCATCATAACCAAACAACATGAAAAAGGCCATTGTCAAGTGCATGTATGGGATGCTTATTCATCCTGGAAGATTCTGTGAGTGTTTTCAATCACAAACTGAATGGCAAGATTCTTGTTGTGCATATCAGTCATTTCACGCTCAATGCTGAGATCCCGCATAATGGTTGGAGCAAACACGACGGCCAAGTTCTTAGGCGACATCTTATACATAGGTTAGAGCAAAGCAGACGAGGAAGTGTACAGAGGAAATAAGACTAACCAAGT
Organism: Trichoderma atrobrunneum; assembly: GCA_003439915.1. NCBI lineage: Eukaryota > Fungi > Ascomycota > Sordariomycetes > Hypocreales > Hypocreaceae > Trichoderma > Trichoderma atrobrunneum. The sequence continues at coordinate 13,490 of PNRQ01000302.1, read as the reverse complement.
TCTCAGGCTCTCTAATTGCCACGCGATGAAGGTGGAACATGAGGAATTCTAGACAGTCCCGGTGGGCCTGGGGCATTGAAGTAAAGACCTTGTGCAGATGAGAGCACCGTTCAGCCTCGTCGGTAATAGCTATTGTATAAAGGGTTAGAATACGCGATTGGAAAAGTGTGTACGGTTACAAGGGAACAAGATGAATAAAACTCACCATTAGACTCCAGCACTTTCTCATAGACATCAAACGTCAGAAGGGGGTTGGGCAGCTTTCGGAAGTACTGCTTCAGGACACTCGTGACGGCAGTAATGTCCATGTCAGGGTCTGAGATGTCATAGTCTTCGTCCTTGTCGAAGCCGTCCTTGATTTGGTTGATTTGAGAGTTACCGCCAGTCTTTCGGTAAATACCCTCCTGGTCCATGCCTCTCAGCTCAACCTCTTCGATGCATCGCGTCACCACACTAGGGATCTGGCGATGCTCGTAATCGCATCTCTCTGTAAGTTCGGATCCGAACAGAGTCGATGCAGGCTCTGGAGCTGCTTGCGCCACCACAATGTTGGCAGCTGGTCCGCCCTTGGCAGCTGCGTTCTTTTTGCCAAAGAAGCCAAACTGTTGTTGGTGCTGTCGTCCAGCTGGAGGGTTGGCCGACGGAGGGTTGGCGGACTCTCCTTGGGCCACAGTCATGTTGTATGGCAGGCCAATGCTGTCACCAGCCATGCCTTGCTGCTGCATTCTCTCGCGATCGTTCTGGAAAGCAACGACAGCACGGCCGACACCCTTTGTGATGTTCTGGGCCATGGTCTTGGAGCCCTTCTTCCAGTTGAATTTCTTGACTTGGCCTTTTCTGACATGAACCACAGTAGGCCCGTGCTCAACAATGGTTGGGTCCTCGTCCGCGATAAGGGTAGTGCCAGTAGTAACGCTTGCACTGTCGAGGTTGATGGATGAAGCGCCCTTGTGCTGGCCGTAGATGCCCAAGCCGTTCGACTTGCCATCTCCAATCTGGGACTTGAAGCGTTCCTGGATCTGGTGCGTGAGATCGTTGTTCATGTCTGTAAGCTGAGCGTTCTTGGAGGCCAATTGCTCAAACTCCATGAGGGCACGGTCCCGGTCCGTCACAGCCTGGTTCTTTTCTTCAAGAAGCTGATCACGCTCCTCGTGCAGGCGTTCGAGTTCCTCGGTAAAGGACTGCTTGACCTTTTCGAGTTTTTCAACGAACTCCTTGATGGCGGATTCCTCCAACTCTTGGACATCAAGAGGAGCCTGTGTCTCCTTTGCCCGCTCAACATATCCAGCCAGGACCTCGAGCTGTCGAATCATAATCTCAGTCTGGGTGTCCAGTACGGAAACGGTCTTTCTCTTTTCAATGAGCTTCTGGTTAATGTTCAGCAGATCCTTCTCGGCGCCAAACTGCCTCTCCAACTCGGCCACTCGCATTTCAGAAGACCTAAGCTGTTGCTTGAGCACGGTGGCGTTATCTGGAGATGTGAGCGAAGCAGGGCTGCTACCTTCCTGGCCATTTGCATCGTCCGTCTTGGGCCAGCGAGGCGAAATAGCACCACGCGTCGTCTCGCTGATGCTTCGGGTGTGGGAGCCTCGAGAGGCGGCATGGTTTTGGCTGGATTCAACGCTGCTTGTACGGCCATGGCGGACAGCGTTGGAGACACGTCTAAGGATAGATGACGAGCCCTCATCAGAGCCAAGAATCCTGACCATGTCCTCATCCATGGTGAAATCTGCGCCGCTGCTCCACCTAGGAAGCTTCGGCGAAGTAGGTGAGGCGTGAGAGCCCTTGGCTGCAGGTGTACCCTCCTTGGGCGGAGTCTGGGCCTGGGTCTGGCTACTTGGGGGCACAGGAGCCGCTCTGGGCTGCATGTAGGTGTCAGTCAAGGGCTTGTCAGCTGCGCCAGACCGAGAGGGAGGGCTCTGGCGTGGGGTCGAGACGTTGGCATCTTCAGAAGTGGAAGATTTGCCCTGCGCGGCACTTGGGCTGCCATTGACTGAATAGAGTTGTTAGTGAAACGAACGTGAATTTATTGCGTGGCGGATATGAAAGGGGGTGGAGGGGGAGGGTAATACCAGGACGGGTAGGTGCCGACGGAACCTCCTTTCGCGGAATGCTTTTGACACTGTCAGAGCGTGGTCCAATCTTTGGAGCAGCATCAGCTTCGTCTTGCGCTTTGGAATCGTAGGAGCTTCGCGATCCGGGAGTATCGTCCATGGCCTTTCGTGAATCAGGCTGCGAGGTGCTGTCCTTGCGTGGAGTACTGGTGCCAGTTCGACTGGGGGTTTCCTGTTGCTGAGGGACAGATTGCGAGCTGTCAGTCCGCGATTCTGTAGGTCTTCTCTTCCTCGGGGCCTCATCAGGGGATGCCTTGGCCGGGTCCGACTTGGAAGTGGAACGAGACGAAGACTTGGTTTGCGAAGGGTCAGGAGCTGCGGCGGCGCCTAGGAAGGCAATGTGAGTAGCGGAAGAGTGCGAGTCGGCGCGCTTGTCATTCATGGTCGGTCGGATGTGGTCCTTGTCCTTCTTCTTCTCACCAGTGCTCTCCTTCTGGGCACCATTGGGCGATGGGCTCGTATCAAGAGCAACGGATATCAAGAAGCCGTCACCACCATCACCGTTGTTGGAAGTGATGGTCGAGTTGCGGTTTCTGCGGTATGTAGTTGACGGAAGGTTGAGGCCGTCTTTGGTCGCATCAGCAGCTGCACGTTCCGGAGAGCGCGAGGCCTTGGAACCGCCCCTAGATGACGACTCGTTGTGTCGATGGCCAGTACGAGGCCGAGGAGACAGCTCCGTGGGCCCGTCGGGGTCGACACGGTCGTCGGAGAAGGCGTTGTTCGGAATCGCACCGGGTGGGAGGGCCGGAAGAGACTTTTCCGGCACCGTGGGTGCTTGTTCTTTCTCTCGAGCTTTTGCTGCCGCGGCCGCTTTGGATTTCTTTCTTCTCCTAGCCATCAAAGTCTCATAGCAGTCCATGCAGAAAATGCCCTGAGACGTCCTCGCATAACGCAGGTTTTCGATCTTGCGCTTGCAGTTTCGGCAGCGGAAACATGTCGAGCAAAAGGCCTGGTCGCCTGTCAGGATGGCCAGGTCCTCGATTTTGTTGCCACACGCAGTGCAGCTGTATGTGCAGTTGTTGCAGATGAGGGAGCCATCGCCGAGCAGGAGAAGGTTGGCATCGGAATCGAGGAGAGAACCGCACGAGGTGCAGCGGAAGCAGTCGAGATGCCATCGGTTGCCGGCTGGAAGGACATTATGTTAGTACGTAGACACTCTCACACACGCAGAAGAAGAAAGGATCCAATCAACATAGGGTCATGTCACAAGTTGTGTGGCGGTCAAGAAACAACGGGGTCCCGTCGAGGCTGCACCGCGGTCTCCAGCAACTTCGAAACAACTTTTCCCTCTTCCCAGGACAGAGCAAGGAGACTTACCCAACTCAAAAGCTTTGCCTTCTTCTAGTATCTAAAGGGTGAGCGCTGTTAGTCGAAGCCACAAGCCAGGAGCATGTCCCGCAGCGCGGGTGGCATTACAAACCTCACCGCAGCCCTTACAGGGGAACGCATCGTCGGCCTCCATCGGCGTCTCCAAATACTCGTCCACGATAGCGGAAGCCATGGTGGGCTAGAGAGTGAACAGAGAGGGACGAAAGGGGGGAATGGCGCAGCCCAGAATGTGTCAGGGCGGCGTTATATATGTATATATATATACAGGTCGAGTTTGTATATGTGCGCGAGCTCGCAGGCGGTGCGGCGTCCGACGTCTCGTCAGCAAAACGTCGAGGGCCGGAGTGTTGGAGGCGGGCAGGTTTGACGGCTACGGGCTGAGTAGGACAGGCATCGATGGCGATACACAGGAAGCAATCTGGTCCAGTCCAGTCTGTTGTCTCGTCGTCTCGTCGTGGCCAGAGCAGAGCCGAGCAGAGGGGAGGCGTCTTTGGCGCAAGCTCTCGCAGCAAATCGCGGACGGCTGGCTGGGGCCGGTACTACACAGAGCAATGCAGTCGTTGCTGCAAGACAAGGGGTCGAGGCACCAGCGAGACAGCGAGCGTCCAAGGCGTTTGCGTCTAGCTGTAGCAGAGCTGAGCTGAGCAAAAGAAGGGATCGAGAAGAAGAAGCGGCGGAGGAGAAGCGGCGAGATGGAGAGAAGATGCTCCAGTCCAGGATGGCCACGGGGAGGGGATGTGCTGGCCGCCTGTACTGTACTCGTAGAAGCAGGTACCAGGGACTGCCACGCCAAAAGGACCCCCCAAAATAATGGAGGACCCCCATAGAGCAATCCCCAGTGAGGGTTAGAGGATTAGAGGACCCCCTCCCCCCATGGTCCCCTAAAACAGGTACGGAACAGGTACATTGTCCAGCACTGACAGGGTGTTACAAGTTTGCGCCATTGCTTGTTAAGATGGGAAGTACATGTACCTAAAATTAGACGGTGCAGATTCGTGACCAAAAGGCTCTTTAGCACATGATTAGCGTCAAGCCACGCAAATCAGCATGCGCGTGATGGTGAAGGGAAGTGTGATGAAGATTTGCGATGATGCGTGGTGATTGGCCGGGCAGTGAGATTGATTGTGTTTGCTGCTCGGGATTGAGTTTTGCTGTAGATGCAGTTATTACATGTGCGTGCTTCTATTGACGACGGCAACCACATGCCGATGTTTGGAATGTATTTGATGGGATTGCCTGTACCTGCTTGAGCTGAGAACCATCCATTGGTCCCAACAGGTACAGGTACATGGCCCAATATCCAGCATCTGCATGCGAGTGGTTCCCCCTGTGCCCACCAAAACTCGACCGCCCAACATCCTCAGCCACCTCATAGGCTAGTAGCTATACTTGGCATCAACTAGAAAATTCATGTTTGGATCAGGGCAATGCTGGACAGAAGAAGCAATAAGGAGTTGGTCGCACTACGGAGTATCTTTTGGGTGCATCGAAGTCTTCAATTCGCAATCACTGCGGGATGTACTTTGTTGCCTTGGTACTGGTACCTGTACCTAGCAGCAGACGGGGCGGAGCTTGTCCAACTGCAGAAGTCAAGGCAAGGTCAGGGGCTGCTCTTCAGGAACATGAGCATCAATCCATTGATTGCCCGTATACATGTACGTACTCGTGCCTGAAAATCCACAAGGGGAGGCGGGCTGCTCCCTATTTTTCCTTGTCCGTCGATTTATTACCTCGCCTCAGTCATGTATCGTGGAGGGCCGGGATCCGGCTGAAACATGAAACTTAAACTGTGCAGCTCCATGGGGCAGCACGTTGCAAACAAGGCCATCCATCCATCTCACATGGTCTGGAGGACACGCTTCTGGGCAATTACTAAAGCACTACTCCGTACAGTTAGAGGCAATTCGCCGGTTCCACGTACATGGATCTCACCTTTCGGTACGAGTATGCACCAAGACACTGGACTTCAGATGGACGAGGTACCAACAACGTACACAGACCTAAAATGAAGGGAGCTTGTTAGTCTCTCTTAGAGCAATTCAACGCTCTTTGAGTTGTAGCCGCTTAACCGCCTCCAAACGCTGTTTCGCGGTCGCCAAGCCACTGTTGGTCTTGACTCCTAAACTGCAGCGGGTGTAGCGGCCTGCCTTGGCGCTGTCTGAGGGATCGACCGCCTCGCACGATTTGCTCAGTTGAGTCGATGCCGCTCGAACAATGCTGAAACCAATTCGGCCTTACGTGTTTTGCCGATTGATTTGATGTTGTGTATGGAGTGTATAGAGTACATGTACATGCGAATACTTACATGTAAATGTGCAATCACTCTGCCAAATTGACGTGCTACAGGGAACACTGTGGCTCTCCTTTATTCAGCTGAGCCAGCCTGCTTGTACGAGCATCCATCAAATAATTTGATTGTATCAATTATAATCTACGTAGCACGTATTCCCACATCTGCAGCGGAACATCCGTCGACAAACGGGGCCAGAGGTAACATGCAAGTTTTTGAAGGATGGTAGCACGAAGACTTTTCCAACAACAGTCGCACACTGCCTTAGTACCTACCAGGACTGACTTGATACGTGTAGCTTCTTCTTCCTCCTCCAAATCGTCCAGGGGGGCCCTCGAAACTTGCCTCTTTTGTCTCTACACACATGTGTCCAGTCTTTATCTCTACTTGTACGTACCTACTCGTACATACGATCCATACTCCGTGAATGTGAGACTAACACGACCAGGGGGGATCCCACCGCCAAAACAAGCCGTGGGGATGGGCTCGAATGATTCCACACATCACACGCCTCTTGACTCGGGAGTGATATTGTGCCATGCGAACCCATTTCATCGTTACCATCCAGCCCTTGCCCGTTTCATCTCTGCCGGCGACTTTTCTTTCTTGTTCTTTTTTCCCTTGCCCAGTAACTTGTCTTGATAACGCCACATTCCAGCCTTCAAACCAAATAATCACAGCTTCCTTAGTCATCATCCCGCGTGTGTTTCACGGCATGACTTTGAACCCCTTCTCTCCACTAGGGCCGTGTTTCACCTTGATTGGGCATTTCCAGCTCCTAGGACGAAACAGGACGGGACGGCTCTTTTTTTGCCTCTTTTCCTAGCAAACGGGCTTTAATAATCCAAGGTGAGGTGATGAGAATTTGGAGCGGGCGTTAGTTGCTTCACACAAAATGCATTTGACGTCCCATGGCATTGAAATGAGCACCCGGCTGTTCCGCGTCGAATGACATCTTCATTTAACATTGACAGCACTAGACTTCTCCTTGATGCACTAAATCCTACCTTTATACTTCGTACTTCATCTCTCCGTGGAGATGGTGGCTTTCCTTCAATTTACTTGCTTCGAATGCTGTACCAACCAACCAACATAATAGACCGAGAAAATGCACCGAGTAACAGCCCTTTTAGTAATGTAGCCTCACTCTATCCAGCAATCCTCCATTTACTCGTTACACTCGCTCTACATCCCAAAGACGGTAGTCTTTTCCGCCAGACAAAACGAGTCCAACAAGGCGCATCATGTAAATGGAAAATCCCCATCAATTGGCCGAGCCAGCTTCCCGATCCGTACCTTGTCGCAGCCCACGTCTATCATGACAACCTTGTCCAGTCTTTCTACTGTTACATTATCAGCCAAGTGCTGCCTCATGCTTCATCATAGCCTTTTCAAACTTTTCTACACTGCCCTCAACGCCCAGCTGAATAAAGCAAAGTGTACAAATTCTATCAGGGATTCCAAGTATCACAGCCTACTCACTGTCTCAGCCCACCCAGGCATAAAAAGATACAGACGATGTGAGCCAAAGCTTTCCAGCAGACGTGTGAGACTCACCCATGACATGTACCCGACCCTTGTCGAGCTGTCGATCTGCCGTCAGAGCCCTGCTGTGCTTCTTATGTCGACTGCAAATCCTAATACCAGGTAGTAGTATTATGGAGTAGTTTTTGTGATTAATAGGTTGTGCCTCTACAAGGCAACTGTGTGTCTCGCTCTGCCCGATGTTTCAATTGAATTGATCAATATCGGCGTTCGTTATACCGTACAAGGCATGTTTTCCTCTCGTCTCTCTCTTTCTTTGTGTCTCTTCATTTGCGCAGATGGAATTGATCTGCAATATTCACAATTCAAGTCTTCGTGAATGGTGCTGTGCAATCCCGTGCCTCTTTAGCATAACATCTATACCATTTTACTGTTCACATAGCTCACCTGGTTCTGTAACCAGCCATATTCTCCCACATATCACATGTAGCACTGCTTTACCCGTTTGACTTGATATCAAAAGTCTTCATTCCTTTGCTCCATTATTACCGTAGGTGCAATTGCAAAATCTGATATGCCAAAGGTATCGTAACAAAACATGAACAATGCAAAACTCCAACCTGCCGCCTTATTTCTGAGCAACAAGCCTCTTGACCTTTTCCAACAGCAATGAACTCTCCCTACCCAGCTTTTTCTTGCCATCCTTATCCCTCGTCTTAGCCATGGCCTTTTTAAATCTCTCCCGCTCGGCCTGTTTCTGTGCTCGCTCTTCCATTCGTCGCTCGTACTCTTTTCTCTTGGCATCGGCCTCTTGACGGCGGTCTGCAGCCTTCTTCAGCTGCTTTTCGTAGTAGCCTGGGCGTCGAGTCCTCCGCCTCTGGCCGTCACTGGGGCCAGACGCCTCAGCTCCAACCTGTGCCATGTCTTCATCCTGAATCATGAGCTGCCTTGTGGGATGTATCTTCTCTCCTTCCTCTTCATTGTCCTCCTGGGCGTCGCCTTGTGCTGAGTTCACCTCATCCTTGCCATCGTTCTCATCATCACCGTGACTGGGCCGGGCTTTGGCTTCCTCCGCAGCCTTAATCTTGGCGTACTCCTTCTTGACCTTGGCTCTGTGAATTAGATCACGCTTCTTCTGATCAACTAGATACAAGACGTTATGTAAGTTTCATTATTTGAGCTTAGGCCATAGTCATGTAAAGTGAGATGAAAAATTCTAAGGGGAAAAAATTTGAACGTTACCTTTACGGCGCCATGGCCCGTCTGGCAGATTCTCGGGTCCGACTCTGAAGCCGTGCTTCTTCTTTGGGGCTTCTGTGCCTTCGGATGTCCCTTTGGGAGCCATTAGGCTCGTCAAGATGAATCAATATCGTTTTTGATGGTTTTTTATGCCCTGTACTGCTTTTGGAGCAAAAATGAGTATGCCGGTGAGGCGCGAGGTGAGAGCAGGCCGCTAGCCCTTTTGGTGCTGGACAGTGGGGTGAGCGCGAGTGTAGCGCCATAATCGGGGGCCCCTCACAGGTGAGCACTGAAGGACACGCCGGAACAGCGCACGAATCTCGCTATTCTAGCGGCACTGCCGGCAGGTGGGGTGCTGAAGCCCGCTGTACATGCGAGTACAGTAGGCGAGTACAAGCTGAGAGCTGCGTGCGCCTGTGCTGGGCCAAGTACCTGATCAACAGATGGGAGCGGAGCCAGATGCAAGTCATGCGACGACATTCATGGTGAGACAGAAGGGCGTGTTAACGAACATTTCCAGGTTATGAATTTCATTTTCAAGTACTCGGTATTTCAGCTGGAACAAGACCTATGATATAGATACATTCCCACAACTTATCATCATCGTCATAGAGAGGCATTATAGAGACATAAGGCCGTGCTCAATATCATCCATCTCAATTCCATGAGGTGCCCATGCACCTTACATGTATCTTAGGCGCATGCACCTATGGCCTGTAAATGATCCCCAAACTCCACTAACGTGCGCTATCCGGCGTCCCGCTATCGGCATTTCACGGGGCCCTTTGGGCTCCGACGTAATGTTTGCGTGATTCACCGCCCAACGACACCCCGGCAGTATGTAGACTACTTGAGTAAACACAAGAAACTTTGTTCCCTTGTCCATCCAAGCTGAAGCACTTCTACTCGCCCCCAACCGAAAGCAACGCTGCCCTCGTCTACCTGCAGCGACCCTTGCTACAGACGTGCAGCAACCGAAGCAAGACACCCCCGTAGCTCAGCTTTTCCGCCGGCATCTTCCCTACCTAGCACGAGAACATCAGCGAACGTCCCGCTTGGATGAACAGCCCGGCCAGTAGATCGATTCCGATGGTGACGTTTCCGGCTACAACTGCCTCCATCATCCCGGCAGCAGAAATTTTCGATACTCATGCTTTCTTCTTCTCATGATCCGGTAATCTCCAGCTGCTTTGGAGCTGCTGCGGAACCACCGCCATAAAATCGGCCGCAAATGCCCATCTTCCAAGACGACATTCATCATGAATCGCCGGCCTCTAGCCCTATCGCTATTGAGCCGGCACCCTCGAGGAGCCGTCGCTTGTCTGAGGAGAGTCTACGAACCGAACTTTGCGAAGGCCCGGTCCCCGATAGCCCTATGCATTCATCGACAACAAAGGGCGACGAGGAGAACAGGATATCGGATAGAGCCGAGCTGATAGAGAGGTTGAAACGGGGAGAGAGCCCAACTTGGGTCCCCAACCGACATGTAAGCCCAAACATGGCGCATATCTCTAGAGGCTTTTCGTACTTGTTGCTAACCAAATCCTCTCCAGCTTGAGTCGATTCTTCAGCATGAAAACTCCCATGGCGCCCAGGAGCAAGGCAGAACCTCACCCGAGTCGCCTAATCTCCTACCGCCAGCGCCGATTACACCAGACAAAACCAAGCTGCCAGAGTCGGCCGATGCGAGACTACGAGATGGGCTGAGCATCGAACGACCGAGATCAGCCTTTCATAGCGGCGATTTCACGAGCGACGTAACAGCACCTGAGAATGGGCAGCACAACGACCCGGGCAGGCCTGGTGCCCAAGGACGAATGACGTCTGAGCATGCTTGGTTCGCAACCTCACCACCTAGACACTTTACGCCATTTCCCTACGGAGTAAGGGCCCATGGTAGGAGAACACATCCGCTGGATACAGATGTCACCGATGGCTTCAAGTCCGATACCTCTCCTCTATCAACATCATTGTCCAGCTTCGCGTATCAGCCTCCGACTAGTCCCCTTGCCCAGTCTGAGACGAATGAAGATGTCGACTTCTCTACGCCCCCTGAATTCCCCTCCATGAAATACAAGTCAACGTGGCGACACCAGCTCAACTCAAATCATTCTTCGCCATTTCATCCTCCCTCCTCAAGGTCACGGCCACAGTCACGATTTCCGCCACGACGAGAGGGTGCCCTGCCATATCAAGCCCACCAGCCTCGCCGTTCTTTGACTTCTACCCCTACTTTCCCCCACAGTCACCACCACTTCTCCTCTCCTCAGACGCCAGCCTTGCTGCGCTCTCGACGACAATCCTTTGGCCCAGACACCTCGCCCATCCAGCACGCCTCCATGGTTGGTTCATACGAAGAGAGCATTCTGCGTGGCCGCATGTCAACAACACCATCAAAGCCATTTGAGTTTGTTGCCCAGATTGGCGTAATGGGAAAGGGCAACTGCAAATCCAGCCTCAGATGCCCGCGGCATGTAACTCTCCCCTTCCCCGCCGTCTACTATAGCTACGGTGGTGCTCCCCATGGGAGATCGCTCCTTGACGACGGCCCGAGCCCATACGTCGGTCAGATTGACTTGGAGAACGGACTTTCCAACCCCGAAGAGGAGTCGAGGTCGCGAAGAAAGGCACAAAGCCGGTACAGTGACAGAAAGCAGCAGACCAGCAGCGAAACAGCCGGGTTGAGTGTCCAAGAAACGGAGGCGGATCGAGAACGGCAAAAGGCTGCCAAGTCCAAGCGTCTACCGGCTTCTCCGAGGGCGCCCCCGGGAGGAAGCTATAGAATCCCTGAAACTGGGCAGATTCAAATCGTCATCAAGAACCCAAACAAGACAGCAGTCAAACTCTTTCTAGTGCCATATGACTTGACCGGCATGATGCCGGGAACCAAGACTTTTATCCGCCAGCGCAGTTATTCTGCTGGTCCCATAATTGATAATGTACCAAACATGTCCCAGGCGGACGGCGACCGCCCCATTCTCCGATATCTCGTTCACTTGCACATTTGCTCGCCCGCCAAGGGGCGCTTTTACCTGTACAAGAGCATTCGCATCGTTTTTGCGAACCGGGTGCCTGACGGCAAGGAAAAGCTGCGTAACGAAACAACGTTGCCCGAACCGCGCTTCTCTCCCTACAAGCCCATCCGTGTGATGAATCCTCCACTTTCGACTTCTAGTGGCACAGGAGCCATGTTGGCTAGCGAAAAGGCCTTGCGGCGACGCAGCCTGGGCATCTTCATGGGCGGTAACACGTCGACCTTTGATGGTATGGACGGCCTTGCATCTCCTGAGGAAATGCCAATGACGGCTCCGTCGCCCAGCTCTGGTCGCGGCAGCGTCACTCCCATGGAATTAATCCCACTGCGTCTTCCGCAGCCAGACGCCGCTGGTATCGAGAGCAATGGTGGTTCAGATGGAGTCGTCGTGGAACATAGTTCGCTCAACGGTTCGTCTTCTCTAGCCAACAGCCGCCCGTCCAGCAAGGACTCAGGAGGCGTTGATACCTGGGGCCCATCGCAATACGAGAAGCTCAACAGGGGCGACGCCGGCTACGGAGGAAACGCCTTCAGCCGCTCGGCTACTAGCAGCTCTCCCGGAAATGCTCCTGAGGGACTGCTCTCTCAGCGCCTGCGTAGCCTAGGCGTAAAGCCTCAGCAGGCGGACTGAACAATGAAATTTATCCGTCATTCCTCTTCCGTGCAAGATTGAACAGTGTCTTCGCGGTCGTTTGCTTCAGAGCATGTACATCATATTCACCTACGTTCTGTTTTCTTTTTTTCTGTTCTTGTTCCTCATGACATACCACTCTTATCCCAGGCGATATTGGACAGTGGAACACTAGAAGACACAGGATTAAGTCCTGTTCAAAGCTCTTCTCGATTGGGCGGATTATGTTTTTCGGCATAGATTACTGTTTATTGGTTCCTTTCCCCTTTTTCGTATTTTCCATGCGATTAGGTGAGTGGTTGTTATTTGACGCTTCGCTCTCCATTCTGTGACTTTTCAAAAGCACGTGTACACTCAACTACCTTACACTTTACCGTGCGCCTTTACCTACATGTGCCAAGACATGTCGTTGGCTTTCCATTAATGCAGAAGATGAAAAGTATCTTTAAGCTTCAGTAGCTACAAAATATAATGAAATCGATTTAAATATTTGTGCAAAGCTGAAATTGTATGTTCTACTCACAATACAGACGGCTGCAGCTCTATATTCTAATAAGCGGTCTTGGTGGGATACGCCCCGTTTACTGAATATCAGTCTCATATGAAGTCAACCTCTCTCAAAGCTATAAGATTGAACGTCAAACTCAAGCCTTTTGATTCATGACAGACAATGCCACGTTATGGCAAACTCTTCAATGTCACAGACATTATCCGTAACCATGTTACCGTCAAAGTACCCTGTATGATTCCCACCGTTCGTGGGTTTGCAAGTGCAACAACATCTACAAAGTCCAAGCCGAAGCAGCATAATTCCTCCTCCTCCTCTTCCTCCCCGCTGGCATCGTTGACACCCCAGCATTCTAATCTCGAGTCATTCCTCGAAGATTCGAAACGACGTGGCCTGGACGAGAAATCGCCCTTCTTCACGGGAACGCGGTACGAGTACCTCGTTTTGGAGCGTCTAAGGCGATACGGCTTCTCGCTGCGCAGAATAGGCGGCGCATCAGACTTTGGCGTCGACCTAGTAGGCGAATGGACAGTACCATCATCAACAGCCCCAGCAATCAAAGTCCTGGTGCAGTGCAAAGGCGGGATCCAGCGGGTAGGCCCGCACATGATCCGGGAGCTGGAGGGATCGTTCGCCGGTGCGCCGGCCGGATGGAGGGGGCAGGGCGTGTTGGGCTTGCTGTGGGAGAAAAGACTGCGACGAAGGGCATGAGGGATGCGTTGGGGAGGGCGGGGATGCCGATGGGGTATTTCTGTTGTGAGGGGGAGGATGGGGTTGTGAGGCAGATGCTTTGGAATAGAGGGCGGAGGAGGGCGGGTTGGAAGGTGTTGATGTTGCGTGAGGAGGGAGGGGGAGGGGTG
>PNRQ01000301.1:0-37726 GCA_003439915.1 Trichoderma atrobrunneum | reverse complement strand
GAGGGTTCGGATACGGCGGCGCTGGTTGAGAAGAATGCGACGCTGGAATATCGCTGCTGCTGCTGCTGCGGCAATGCTCTTGCTCTCGAACTGCCGACTGCGTCAACGGCGCTGAGGCTTGCTGTTGTTGTTGTTGTTCTTCCGAGGAAGAAGAGGCTGACGCTGATGCTGATGCTGATGCCGAGGGTTCGGATACGGCGGCGCTGGTTGAGAAGAATGCGACGCTGGAATATCGCTGCTGCTGCTGCTGCGGCAATGCTCTTGCTCTCGAACTGCCGACTTGTTGTAATGATGCGATGCTATGCGGCGCGGGGTTGGGCTTCGTCGCCGTGGACATGGATCGTGACGCTTGGAGACGGCATCGTGCGCATGGCCGAGCCACGGCTCTGAGAGCCTTTGCCGCGGAAACTGTCGAGCGCATGAATTCCGTTGCTTATGTATGAAGCTTGTAACAATGATAAGAGATGAAGATCAGCCGAAAAGAATAAAAGGTAACCCGGTCTAGTCTGTCTGTTGGACTGCAGTAACGTGGCACTACAGCTTCAAGAACATGTGCATGTGTTTATCGCTGCAAGCTTGTCGTAGGCAGGTTTACTTTTTTTTTATTTCGAAAAACCAGTGTAGCTCGGGATTTTGCTTGCTTCGGTCGGTATTTTGCTTTTGGCACGGAGATATTCCGGCAGAGGCGAGCTATGAGGTCACCAAATAGAGCAAAGCAAAGACAAAGACGTAGCCCGCGATAGGAAACATTCGGCTAAACGCGGGCTAAACCGATAAGCCCGGAATCAAAGAAAACGTGGGGGGAAAAGTTGGCCGCAGTCGCCGCAATGCGTTTCTCTGATTCGGCCATCTTTGCCCCGTCGGCTTAGCGAAATTCCGCTCTTCTGGCTTTTCTTTCTTTTTTGAAGGAGCCCCGAAACCGGGGCCCGATGATTTCCGGATCGGGTCAGGGACGGATAAATGCCGGACAAAAGCTAATCGTTGAAATTACTCCAACGGGAAGTGGACGGGAGTAATCGAGGAGTTACGCCATAAGCCAACTGTCAATTAATTTGACGACGTGATATGCAAGTCGTCATCGCTTGCTTGATTGTATACTGCTGTCAATTGTACGGTGAAGATGTGTCAAAACAAAGACCAATTGTCACTTACATTGCTTGTCTAGATAGAGCAACAAATTGTCGAATCGTATATCAAAATGCTTCTTTACAGGGTAGCATGAAGCTGTACGAAACCAGGAAATCGCATCCGACTATAGCCAACCAAGCACACCTAGTATTACCGAAAGCGCAACCGTCATTGGTGGGAAGATTCATCCAGGGGCGCGAATAGCTCCCTCCCCCACACGAAGCCAAACTCCACCCGCAGTCCTCGATAGCCATACAGCAGGATCCGCTGGGCGAACTCGGCGGGCGAACGCCCATCATTTAATAGAGGGCGATAGAACTACCGTTCGAGCTCGCGAAAAAAAGGTTGTCCATGCCAACTCCAATTCCTCCATAGACGAGAGAAGAACCAACAGCAAAAAGACTACATACACTATGGCCAAGGTATTCGACGCCGCTGAAGGTATGTTCCTGTCGTTGGCCGCTGCTTGTGCTTCCTTGGGTACTAACTGGCTGCTGCAGTCGCGAAACACAACACCGCCGACAGCTGTTGGGTCATCCTCTACGGCCAGGTGTACGACGTGACCGACTTCCTCTCCTCGCACCCGGGCGGCGCAAAAGTGATTCTCCAATTGGCCGGCAAGGATGCCACCGAGGACTTTGATCCCATCCACCCGTCAGGCACGCTGGACGAGCTCAAGCCCGAGGCCAAGCTGGGAACGGTTGATCCCAAGACGTTGATTGAAGCGAAGCCCGTTCCAGTCAAGAAGAACGATGATGCCCCGGCGCCCCTCGAAACGCTTCTGAATCTTGACGAGATCGAAGCAGAGGCCACCAAGCGAATCTCGAAAAAGGCATGGGCGTACTACTACTCTGCCGGTGACGATATGGTCACCAAGACATTCAACACTACAGTATACCGAGACATTCTTCTACGACCCCGCGTCTTCGTCGACTGCACACAATGCGACATGTCAACAACTCTCCTCGGCCACAAGGTTGGCCTGCCCATATATGTCAGCCCGGCTGCCATGGCCAGGTTAGCTCATCCAGATGGCGAGCTTGGTATCGCCAGGGCGGCAGGAAAGTTCGGTGCCATGCAGCTCATCTCCAACAATTCCTCAATGACACCGGAGGAGATTGCCTCCGAGGCAAAGCCAGGCCAGGTGTTTGGATGGCAGCTATATGTGCAGAATCGTCGTGACCGAAGCGAAGAGATGCTGAAACGCATTAATAAGATGAAAGATCGATACAAGTGTGTCGTTCTGACACTAGACGCCCCCGTACCCGGCAAGCGCGAGATTGATGAAAAGTCCAACATGGACAAAGGCTTTGTAGTCGAGCCTGGTGTCAAGGGTGGTCAGGAGAAGCTTCCTGGTGGCGGTGGTGTCGGCCAGCAGCTATTCTTCGGCACGGCCAGCGACCTGACATGGCAGACAACGCTGCCGTGGTTGGCAAAGCACACAGACCTGCCAATCGTGCTAAAGGGTATTCACACATATGAGGACGCTTACCTTGCTGCCAAGTACGCGCCGCAGGTCAAGGCCATTATCCTCTCGAACCACGGTGGGCGAGCGCTGGATACGGCGTCGCCTCCAGTTCACGTTTTGCTTGAAATCAGAAAGTATTGCCCCGAAGTGTTTGATAAGATCGAGGTCTGGGTCGACGGCGGCATTAAGAGAGGCACAGATGTTGTCAAGGCCCTCTGCCTGGGTGCCAAAGCGGTGGGCATTGGCCGTGCCGCCTTGTTTGGACTCGGTGCTGGAGGTGCAGCTGGCGTGGAGCGAACGCTTGAAAGTGAGTTGATTCCCAAAGTCCCGACCCAGTGCAGCTGTGATTTCAATGTTCTTGCCACCATGAAACACCTACCGCGTTTGCCGTATCAGTGACGATGACGATGTGATTTGATATCCCGCGGCAATACTGCTCCGGAACGAACCATGTCATCACGGCCCATGCTTATCTTTGTGCATCTTTCCCCTCTCTTCACGTCATGCTTGAGAAAATATC
Organism: Trichoderma atrobrunneum; assembly: GCA_003439915.1. Classification (NCBI taxonomy): domain Eukaryota; kingdom Fungi; phylum Ascomycota; class Sordariomycetes; order Hypocreales; family Hypocreaceae; genus Trichoderma; species Trichoderma atrobrunneum. The sequence goes on along the minus strand of PNRQ01000301.1, from coordinate 34,610 downwards.
AAGAAGAGATTTTCTAACGACTCGGGCGATTTCGGCCCTGAATAGTTCTCGAGGCGGAGACTTCCACATGCATGAGACTCCTCGGAGCGAAAAACATATCAGAGCTCGGCCCAAGATTTGTAAGTGCACCATCCCCGCCTCCCCCGGATTGCGAGTCCGGAGGCTAGACAAGACGAAAATGCCGCCCCCAGGATTTGAATCTGGCGATCTTTGGTAGCAGTAGCTAACGTTTGGGGCCCCAGATCAACACTCGCCGTGTGGAGAGAGATATTTTCGACGGAGATGCGGAGCTGGACCGGCAGGGGCTGTGGGCGAAGCCCAAGTTGTGAGGAAATCTTTCATATGCATCCTCGGCAGCTCGTGATGATGGCACACACGAGCCGACGGCGGGGTTGGTGGGGAGTGGGTAGCACAACCACTAGCGTTCTGCAGCTGTGAACGATCAAAGCTGGGGGAAAGATTGCGAGATGGTCATCTCAAAGACAGTCTGGGGTCTGGGGTAGGTACATGTAGCGTTGCCAAGTTTGCTTGGCCTTGGCTAGAAAAAGATGGACAGCAAGCGAGTGACATATGCATACAGGCGGAACGCTCTAGCCTGGTAGAATGATTGGTTTGCAAATATATTCATGAAATGATCGTCCACGGTGTTACAGATGTGCTTGAGAGAACAAGAGAGGATACCGACATGTGTGTGCTAGCTTAGCTCGTAATGCTAATGCGTTCACCGTCATTTGTTGCGGTGATCAGGATCAACAGCAATGACGAGAAGGGCTCACTTGTCTTGTTAGTTTACACACGATGCCCCTGCCTGATAATCATGCGTTAACATATGCAGCTACTGTTAATGAACTTACCGACAGGGAGTACAGATATCAATGACCTGAAATCCACTTGTCCCGTGTTTTAATAAAAAACCTCAGCATCTTTGAACGCCAAGGTTGGGGCGCAGAAATAGAAGGAATCCCATAATCCCATACTAGACCACTTCTGGCACCGCACTCGTGCAAAGACCCCCTTGGGCACGGATGGCTAGCTGCGTTGTAACGAGAAGACGAGGTTTCTAAAAGAGGGCGCCCTAGGAATGGTTGGGCTACTGTAGTAATGCGTCAATGTACGATTATGTATCAACGGCCTTGGTGTGGTACAAGTATGCCTCAGTGTGTATGGCAAGAAACCAAAATGAGCATGTGCTGCAGCTGAATCTGGCAAGGATCACACGATAGTCTCCGTACTGCAACACACAAACCTCAATGGGATGCGTGAGCAAGTGTCTAGGGTCTTTCAGCTCAAAGAATAGGATTGGTTCGGAAGCTGTCAATAACGTAATGTCTCTTCGGTTCACCGGGTGCGCCGATTCTCTTGAGCTTCCCCCCATGTCTCTTTTTCGTGTGTGCGCCTGTGCTTGTCTTGTCTAAGTGTTGACCGCGTCTCTTACTAGACATGGCCATGGCGCTTCGTATCTGCTGCAGCCGCCATGCTGTCGAAACTTGTTTGCGCTCCTAGACGCCAAGAAATAGCTGCTGCCACATCCTCGTAGACGCGTCTAGAACTCGTGCAAGTGCATGTATGTAAGAAAACGTCTGTTCTTCGGACGACAAATGCCTTGTATCCGGACTTCCGATGATGCACATGGTGCCACGCGAGAACAGACGGGTAACCTGTAAACAGCCTACGCCACACCACAAGACAACCTATCGTGCACTTGCCGGCATCAAACAACTAGGTTTGCTGTGGCAAAACCTCGAGAATTGAACCAACCCGTGGCCAGCCTTGGGAAACGGATCTGGAAACCATCCGCCGTGTGCGATTGGCTGAACGGCGCCATCCAAGCCCACGCCGCCGGGTCTACCGACAAATTTTGATGGTGTGGAGCCGTACCAGAACGAAATAGCTGTTGGATGAGCTCCAAGGTGGATGGCTGTGTGTCATAAGATCCTAAATGCGATGGGCCTCTATTTCCCTCCCGTGCCGATGACAAAACAAGCCTTCTCAAGCTGAAACTCGTCGCATCGTGCCGAGATACGGAATATTCATCAAACGGGCTGTCCAGTTGCCTCACCTGTCGAGGCTATGATTGGAGTTGAGCCCCCTTCTTTCTGTTATGACAAGTGTCTCATAAATGGAAGGGTGGGGGTGTTTTATTTCCGTCCTGCCAATCGTGTTAGCGAGCTGCTATTTTCTCAAGACGTCCGCCCTGTCATTGCATGAATCGCATCAGCCGGGACCAGGTCGAGATAAGGTACTAATGGCCGGCAGACAATGAGCCCTGTAGTAATCATCGTGTGTTCGATGTAACTGTCTTGATGAGACGAGACGCTAAAATCAGACGTTACCACGAATAATACTACCTGCAAGTGCAGGTATAGCAGTCTGCAAATTTTTTCTTTTCACTTCCGCATTGGGCTTATTATCTCAAGGCTCTGTTTAATTGGTTGTCTGAGTCACTGGCTGCAAGACTCTGCTAGTGAGCCCAGGCGTGTTGGCTTGAGGTTCCATATCTGTCTGCAGTCTTATTCGGTTTAATTGTACTCGTATTTTATTCCTTTCTCGCATGTTGATATGGAGATCTTCTGACAGAATTAGTCCGTAGTGCATTTTGAGAGATGATGAGATGCGGTGGCGTCTTTAAGTGCGGCCCGGTGGCACGCCGGAACGGTTCCCAGTCAGGAAGCATCTCCTGCAGGCTTTGCTAAGGTTGTGTGGGAAGCTGTGGAGACGCTTTGCCATGGTCGCATGGAGAGCAACTTAAGGCCGGTCCTCTTCTCATGGCGCAGATTGGCCATGTTTCTCCTACTCGGCCCTTTCACCTAGCTTGGTTCGGTCTGAGGCCCCTTTTCGCGGTTGCCACTGGGCGTGTGCCAGAGTTGACTGAAATTGATTGTCCAGCAAGAGATGCCGTTCTGAACCCGCTTGTAGAGCACAATATGTGAGAAAGCCAGTGGATGGCCAATTGTCTGGCAGGGATGTTTGGCATCATGCTGTGCGTCGTGGACCGTGCTGTAGCAGCTGGAGCGGCACCTTGGCAGTGATTCATACTGGCCCAAGTGTCATAGTATCACTCAAAGATGGCATGATGCTTGCTTGCCTTTCGTACACGATGAGCGTAAGAGGCAGTACGAGGACAAACAAGACTGACCAGCCGAGTCAAGCGGAGTCATCCACTGCTAGGTTGCTAGACTTCGACGGGGCGAGCAGGGTCGCGTGCAAGAAGAAATTTATCACAACGAGCCCATCTAATTGCCATGCAATCATTGGACGATCTCTGATAAGGAATTGCTTTGCTTTGCAAACCCAGCGTAATACGGCCTATTTCCTTGTGTAGCTGGTGCTCCAGCATGTTGATCACGGTTCGTCTGAAAATTCGATCACGGCTTCTCTCGTGCGTCCTCCCATCGCCCGGTTCCTGCGTCGACGTCGACTTTCACGTGTTACCAAGATTCACAAGCAGCCGAGGGATCTTCGAGTTAGTGGCCGGCAAGTAAACGAACATCCATGTACTCACACACAGCTGGGAGGCATTCCTGTTATTTTGGGGGCCACGCAGGCATCGATCAAACAATGATGGCCGTAGAGGCAGCTCCTGGGGGAAGAGAGAGTGGTGGCGCAGTGGTACAGTAGCGGTAGTGCCACATCCAGTAGGTACTTGGTAGCTTGTAGGAGCGCTACAGCGATTATCCGAGCCCCGGATTGCAGCGCCTGGGCACAAAGGTACCCGGTCTGGTACAGCGATCAGCAGCTGAATTCTGACTGCAGCAGCGGTACATGCATGTATCGGGTGCCTTTGCGGGGAGGCTTGCGACTAGGGCGGAAAAAAACAGTCTCGGGGGAGTGCCCAGTAGGGAATAGCGCGCTGCCTCCCCGCTGCGTCTCGTGTACCGAGTCTAGTTGGCTGCAAATCGCTGCACTGTTGCAGGGGATGGTGGAGATTGGCGGCCGTGAGTGGCTTCGAGCTAGATGCAGATGAACAGGGAAGAAGAAGAGAAAAACGGATCTTGTGCCATGGGTGGGCAACCGACGCCGCTTGCAAGCCCGGGGGGGTAACGCTGGAGGACGCTGGAAGGCTTGGGACCGGCATACTAGCACCAAACGTGGAAGACGCTGGGAGAACCTTTTCTCTACGGGACGCCTTTTGCTTCATGATGCGTAATGGCGCTGTGCGAGTGTGTCTCGCAACCGGCTTAGAGCGGGAGGGGAAGAGGAGGGAGGGGGTGTGAACATCACAAGACGTATAGACTAGTAACAGTAACTCAAAGAAAGACAGCAGCAATACCGGTTCAGTCTGGGGGAGGCCATCGCCAGAACTGAACTGCCAACAGCCGTGAGCTAGCCACCAGGCCCATGACCCTCCCTGCGCCAATCTTGCCCCTGCTCGTCTCTGCCCTTCCGCTGCTCCCATGTCTGTGTCTGTGTTCTGTGTCGCTACTTAAACATCGCCATCGCCAAATTCGAGCTCGTAGTCGCACCCCGGCTCTGCTCTTGTCCTCCATTCTTGCCGTGGAGGTTTTGTGAGCGCCCCCGATCCATCTACCGGCCGCCACCACCGCCATCGCCGACTCCAAGCCCTCGATAGGTTTAATGAGGGCTCTAGAGAGTTTGTGATTGTCCAACTTTTGCCTCTTTTTTCATCGACTGGAACGAAGGGTCTCGCTGCGCAAGGCACTTATATCTTTTCAATATAGGACGGAACAAGCTCGGGGTACCTATTCCCTAGTGGTTCTCGCTCCTCCCCTTTTTTTCTCTTCTTCACACGACATACGACAACCGCCTGTTAAGAGCTCAAACGCGAGGGAAAACGCAAAGCAAAATGTCCGACAAGCAAGAGAGCGATAACGCCGAGGTCACTCAGACCGAGAGCAGAGTCTATCAACCCGCACCTGCGCCCACGACTAAGAGAGGAGGATTTGTTCGTCACCTGAAGCGCTTCTGGTGGGCATATCTGCTCCTCTTCATCTGCGGAGCTGTCCTAGTTATCTGCTTAGTGTAAGTGTCTCCATTGAGAGAGAGCCATTGACGCGACAATGCGTCGACGTGACGAAAAGGAGGAATGGAAATTCAGATGTTCTGTCCCACTAACACGTAATCTAGCATCTTCGTTGGTGTTCCCCGGATTGCCCAGAGCAAGATCAACGATGCCAAGCTGGAGATCCAGGGCGTCAATGTCCTCAACGCCAAGCCCGACAGCATTTTGCTAGAGATCAACTCCACCATCACCACCGATGGCTCCATCAAGGCAAACATTGATCCCTTTGAGGGAGTCATGTATCTCGAGGATCTTCCCGATCACACGCCTTTCCTCAACATCTCTTTCCCCGCCACCAACGGCAACAAGCACCAGCTGGTCAACATCAGCCAAGAGGTTCAGATCCAGAACCCCGACGCCTTCAACACCTTCAACATTTGGTTTGCCGCCAACCAGACTCTCCGTGTCACCGTCGAGGGCCGCACCAAGGTTAAGCCTTCTGGCCTGTCCAGGAAATGGGGCGTTACCTTTAAGAAGACTATTACCATGAACGGCCTGAACGTGTTCAATGGCACTACCGTCACCAACGGCAAGATCGCCATCACTGCCAAGAAGGGCCAGCCAAACTTCAGCGCAACTGCCGATATCCCCAACGCCTCGTACTTCACTCTTGATATTGTAGGTCGTTTCCATGAGCACTCGGCTCAAATATCCTTTGGTATAGTAGCCGCATGATTTTGCTGACACTTCATTCCAGGGCAACGCTACCTTTACCAACTTCATCGACGACACCACCATTGGCAACCTCACCATTCCTAATCTCCTCCTTGTGCCTGGCAGCAACAAGGTCCCTATTAGCGCCAACCTCGACCAGCTTGCGGTCATCAACGCCGTTCAAAGTCCCAAGTACTGCAAGACTGGAATCATCCCCGTCAAGCTCCAGGGCGCTGCCGTTCGCAACGATGACGCGACCCTCCAGTATTTCCTTGACGGTTTGGCTGCTCACAACCAGACTGTTCCCATGGATATCGGTTCCATTATCAAGAGCTCTCTCGGCACCACCCTCGGCTGCAAGTCTAGCTGAAGCTAAAAATAAGAAAACAATACCTGCTCAACTACATTTTATTTATGACAACCTTTTTATTCTATCTTATAATTGCGTCCGTAGATGGTACTAGGGGAAGGAGGGATCTTTGATTTTCAGTTTCTGTCGGGCGGTGCAAAAATATTTCTTCTTTCCTGTGGAAGATGCTTGCTGTTGCGTGTCCTGGTGCAGGGGTACTTATACCATTTCACTCATTGAGTGATCTTTTCATTTAAGGGATGGGAACGAACAAGAAGATGTGTTATGAAGCCTCAGTCACGGTGCATTCTGATTCATGATACCTCCATGTAGATGTTTGTATTTTTTTTCCAAGGTAGTGTAGGGGCGGCCCATGGGCGCGCAATTTCATTAATGTTGAGCCAAATCTACTCTGCCGACCTATCCGTATCCAAGTTCGTTCATGTATTGTTCGTAATCATTATTTCCAACCACCCTTTCGCTTCTCGCCCCTTGCGCTTATTCCTCCTGGTAAGCCTTGCGCTCCTCCGCTTGATGAAGCATTCGATGGAACAAAGTCGATGGCTGTTCGACCACCAGCAACTCTGTCTGCCTCCTTCTCCTTCACAATCTTCTCTCTGCTTTTGCTGAGCTTGTCTCTAAATGCCCAGTCTGGAAATCCCCTTGGATCCCACAGCTCCTTCGGAAGGGTCGTCTCATACTGGCCCACTTCATCGATACCGACAAAGTCTAATAGCTTGTCCATTAAAGATGGGTTCCTAAGTGCTGTAGACTGTTCAAGTTTGGAGTTGAAGTGGACCCCTTTCTTTTTGAGTTCCAAAAACTGTTCGACTTTTTTGTTGGATCCAGGGGGAGGGGATCCCGGCGGCGAAGGCGGGATGTCGAGATTGGGTACAGAGGGGAGGGTGAGATCGTGAATCAAGCCGCGGTTGGAGGAATAAGGAGATGAGGGTGATTCTTGTGGTCCATCGGGCTCTGGAAGGGTGTTGGCGATAGAGGCATCGGCGGGTGGAAGGGATGGGCCTAAAGGAACAGCATTTTGCGGCACAGGGCCGATGGTGGCTGGCTGCGGCTGGCTGTCAGAATCTTTTTTCTGTGATGATGAAGATTCTATTGAGTTTTCTATTTCAACATCAGCACGCTGTCATTTTTCTTTGATATGGAGGCTCTGGCCGGATGAGCTCACGAATTTGAGGTTCGTCTTTCTCAGCCTCATCTGCAACAAGCGCTGCTGCCTGTGTGGCGACCTATCGGCGTGTTAGTGAGATGCCATTGCGCAGACGCAAGCCCGGAATGTTTAAATACCTGAGGAGATTCCTGTTGCAGTTGGGGCTGCTCGTCTTCTCCTTCTTCATCGGAGCTTGCATACCCAACAAGCCCAGCCATTGCGACTCAAAAGTTGAACCTCACACTGTCGATAAAACAGGTACAAGTTAAAGTGAGTGAGAGGTGGATGAGCGCGACGAGCTGCTGAGGCCAGATAGGGATTAGCGCTAGAAAACCATCGCGGCAGCTCTATCGGCTGAAGCCCGGCTAGTCCAAGCCTCCAGACAACTTTTCAGTGGGTCGCTTCTATCAACACCGGCAGCAGTTGTGACGGCAAAACGCCCCTCCGTCACTATCCCCAAGCATCATTTCATTCACTATCGCCCGACGCTTGCATCAACACTTTCGATCCTTAATCATCTTGATTGTGCTCCTGGTTTTGTGCGACAGGCTTGGAATAGGGGAATTGACCAGCTCGGGGGGTGGCGTGCGACCGATTCTAATCAGATTATTCCATCGTTTGGACCAGCCTCGACTTCGATTCGCGTTTCTCGAAATCATCGCCACGAAGAGAGAGAAAAAGTCTTGCATCGACTCGAGACCACCCAGAAAGTAGTACTCACAAACCGTAGTGTCTTACTGAGCCTGCGAGACCACAACAATGGCTCGGCCAAGAGACTCGCGCTCACCAAGTCCTGCAGGCAGCCATTTCAACTCGCGCCGCCACCGCAAAGATGACGACCGGCGGGATGCCAGAGACCGCCGAGACGATGGAAGGGATACTCGCCGGCGCTCAAGGTCGCGCAGCCCGGATGTGAGATTTGACCGCCGCCGCTCCAGCTTTGGCAGCGACTCCTATATACCGGAACTTGAGTCTGACAGAATCTTGAACAAACAACAGTTTCGATACCGCGACCGTGACCGAGGCAGAGACAACAGAGATCGTGGTGGCCGTGACCGCGACCGCGACAATTTTCGCCGACGAGACCGCTCCTTAGATCGCCGAGACGATGACTTCTACCGCGGCCCACGTGATCGCCGAGGAGCGAGGTCGAGAGAGAGACTCGCACCACCTAGGGCTCGCTCGCCTGACCGCCGACGTGACCGTAGCAGAGACGATTTTAGAAGACGAGACGATTCTAGGAACAGAAGCCGACGTGAAGGCACGGCTGACTCTCATCCTCGCAGCAGCCGCGCTGATAGCCGATCTCGCAAGACCCCGGTAGCTGATAGTGGCAGGAATGGCGTTGATGAGGTATGTGTTCTGATCCCGGATGAGAGAACTAGAGCTCATGACATATCACAGGCCCAAAAGGCCAAGCCGAACGCTGCGCAATCCGAGGTTGATAAGAAGGCAGAGCGGCTTGCCAAACTTGAAGCGTGGAAGAAGAAGAAGGAGCTCGAAGGCCAGAAACAAAAAGAGGTGAATGCCAGCCAAACCAGAAATCTGTTGGCTGAGATGGATAAGAGGGCCAAGGAGGGATCCACGGCTGTCTCATCGCCTGTTGTGTCGTCCGCTGCTTCGCCTGCTCCTGTTGACTCGGGAAGCGTATCTCCAGCAAAGCCTTACACTGGCAAGTTTGATCCAAAAACGATTGCAAAGAAGTCTGCTGTTCAAAGATCACACGATACTACTAAAGGGGCTCTGGGATCTATAGATGTTCAACCGCCTACCATTGCTATGCCCGTGAAGAAGACAATTGCTGGTGAGTCTCTGTCTCCCATGGGACAAGAAAGCTTTACCCTTACTGACGTCAATCATCATAAAGCGTCTGCTTTGCCTACAAATCGTGCCAAAGCCAGCATTTTTGGATTTGGCAAATCTCATGCTGAAGGGGACAAGCTTCCCAACAAGCGAAAGCTTGACATGGATGAGGAGGTCATAACGAAACGACAGCTTACCAAACTCCCCAGCCTTCCAATAGAAGCCGACGACACGCCTTATGCTGATCAAGATGAGGATGACGAATCGGATGGTGACATCTTTGCCGAAAATGAGGAAGAGGCCGCCGCCGCTGCACGTGCCGCCCATGAAAGACGTCTTCAAGCTGAAAACCAAGCCGAAAACCAAGCCGAAGATCAAGTCGAAGATCAGGTCGAAGATCAAGTCGAAAACCAAGTCGAAAACCAAGTCGAAAACCAGGCTGAAAACCAGGCTGATGAAGAGATGAAAGATGACGAGCCCCAAGCGGCGCAGGAACCCAACGGCGATCATGTTACCAACGGAGAGGAAACAGCCGACAAGGCCCCCCTGCGGAACACATGGATGTTGATGAAGAGGATGACGAAGTCGATCCTCTAGATGCATTCATGGATGATCTTCAACAAACGGAGACTGTCAAGAACCCTTTGAAGAAGGCCTCCGCTGTCAAGAAGCAGCAAGAACCTGAGGCTTATTTCTCTGATGATGATTATGCTTTCGATAACGAAGGCGATCAGGAGGCAGACGCCGCGTTGCTTGCCATCGCTAACAAGCGCAAGAAGAAGGATATTCCAAGCGTTGACTATTCAAAGATAGATCTGCAACCTATCCGCAAGAATTTCTGGGTCGAGCCTGCAGAGCTGAGCTCGCTTTCCGAAGCAGATGTCACAGATCTACGCCTGGAATTAGATGGAATCAAGGTCAACGGCAAGGATGTACCCAAACCTGTTCAGAAATGGGCTCAGTGTGGTCTCACTCGCCAAACACTCGATGTCGTTGGTTCCCTCGGGTTTGAAAAGCCTACGCCGATTCAGATGCAGGCCTTGCCCGCGCTAATGTCAGGTCGGGACGTCGTTGGTGTGGCCAAGACGGGATCTGGCAAAACTATGGCCTTCTTGCTTCCCATGTTTCGACATATCAAGGACCAGGAGCCACTCAAGGACACAGATGGCCCCGTTGGGTTAATTATGACGCCAACCCGTGAGCTAGCCACCCAGATTCACAGAGATTGCAAACCTTTCCTGAAGATGATGAACCTACGTGCTGTTTGCGCGTATGGCGGAGCTCCCATTAGAGATCAGATTGCCGAACTCAAGCGCGGCGCAGAAATTATTGTCTGCACACCTGGCCGCATGATTGATCTACTGGCTGCCAACCAGGGGCGAGTCACCAATCTCCGGAGGGTTACCTATGTGGTCCTCGACGAAGCCGACCGAATGTTTGACATGGGCTTCGAGCCACAGGTGATGAAGATTTTTGCCAACATGCGACCTGACAGGCAAACCATCCTATTCTCGGCCACTATGCCACGCCTCATCGATTCACTCACGAAAAAAGTGCTCAAGAGCCCTATTGAGATTACTGTCGGCGGCCGCAGCGTTGTTGCCAAGGAGATTGAGCAAATCGTGGAGATTAGAGAGGAGAGTTCAAAGTTTCTCCGTGTTCTAGAGTTGTTGGGTGAGCTCTACGACAAGGACGAAGATGCCCGGTCGTTGATCTTTGTCGAGCGGCAAGAGAAAGCAGATGATCTTCTTAAAGAGCTAATGCAGAAGGGCTATCCTTGCATGTCCATCCATGGAGGTAAAGATCAAGTGGATCGCGACTCTACCATTTCTGATTTCAAGAAGGGCGTGGTGCCTATCCTGATTGCCACATCGGTTGCTGCGCGTGGTTTAGATGTCAAGCAGCTCAAGCTTGTCATCAACTACGACGCACCCAACCACCTGGAAGACTATGTTCACCGTGCTGGGCGCACAGGCCGTGCAGGAAACACAGGAACCGCCGTTACTTTTGTCACGCCTGAACAAGAAAATTGCGCCCCTGGTATCGCCAAAGCCTTGGAACAGAGTGATCAGCCCGTCCCAGAACGCCTCAATGAGATGCGGAAATCTCATCGTGAAAAGGTCAAGTCAGGCAAGGCGAAGGACTCGTCTGGATTTGGCGGAAAGGGTCTGGATCGTCTGGATGCAGAACGTGAGGCCGCTCGTCTTCGCGAGCGCAAGACGCATAGAGCTGAGGGCGAGGAAGAAGAGGTTAAGGAAGAGGGCAAGAAGGAAGAAGAAGACAAGAAGATTGAGAAAACGCTTAGCGCTATCAAAGCCGCGACCTCCACTGTCCAGGCTCGTGAAACAGCACGCGCTGAGGGAGGAGAGAGCGGCAAGGGAGCCCAGCCTGTTGTTGCCACAGGTGACAAGGGCAAGGATCCTTTGGATAAAGTCAGCTCTGCTGTCAGTGCCATCAACAGCCGCCTCGGCAAGGCTGGCCAGCTTCGCTCTGGCCAACCCATCGATAACAAGGGCCCCGATGCCGGTGCTTTCCACGCTACGCTGGAAATCAACGACTTCCCCCAGAAGGCTAGATGGGCCGTCACCAACCGCACCAACGTGGCCAAGATTCTGGAGGCGACCGGGACGTCCATCACCACCAAAGGTAGCTTTTATCCTCCCGGAAAGGAAGTACCGGCTGGAGCAGAACCCAAGCTGTATATCCTTATTGAAGGTGATACGGAGCTTGTGGTATCCTCTGCTTTGAACGAAATGACGAGGCTTCTGAGAGAGGGCACCATTGCTGCGGCGGATGCAGACAGCAGGGCTCCCGCGAGTGGAAGGTATACCGTTACTTGAGTTGCGGCTGGGAATGATTGTTGTATACACGATGGAGGGGGGAGGGAGCGCGAAGGGTATGGTATATGGAGGAATACGCTTGCTAAGTTGGTAAAGTTTGCTTGTTTTACCACGCTCAACTAACAATGGAGCGTGAAGATTTTGTTTGTCAGGCGATGAAAAGGCGCAAAGAGGGAAGGTTATCTACTATTCAAATTCCACAAGAAGATGAGAAGGGCGTCTAGGTTAGTGTAGGCAATTATATATCGAGTTTGGTAATCAAATTTAGTGCCCATAGTGTATATATACAGGAACGTGTTGTATCAACAGTAATGTCGCATGTTTGTCTGGGAAGTGCATTGAGACATGTATCTAATCCAAGCTGTATGCTCCAGAACAACGAAGGGTATCTGGAGAAGAAGAACTGAAACCACCCCGGCTAAAAAGAAAAGAACAGAACTCCGAGTAAGGGACTACTTGCGTCCTACAGTCCTGCTACGCGCAATATAGTATTGCCAACCTCTTTATAGGTAAGTATGTTGGGTAGATGAGTAGGATTCGTGGTAAGGAAAAGGGCTCGCGATCGGTTGCTAATCCCAGTTTCGCGCCTGGGCGGCCTCGTCTGCTTCTCTAGCGCGCAGTTCCTGGTTGCTTGCTTCGGCGAGGGTGCTCGACAGGTTCTTCTTCTTTTGCGCATTGAGCTGGGACTGGAGCTTTCCGCCTTTGGAGGAAGCTTTTGCGCGTGCCTACGAGAAGCAGTCAGTATATCGGAAATCAAGCACGGCGGCGCATATATATATGTAAGGGGGAGGGATCTCACCTCGGCGGCCTCGGCAGCTCTTCTCCGCGCATCAGCCGGGTCGCCACCAGACTCATCACCTGCGGCACCGCCGAGTGTTCGCGGAGGACCTCCGACTTTCTGGGGGACGCGTGCGGTTTTCGGGCCCGGAGGTGGAGCTGAGCCGAGGCGGCGTCCGGCTTGGGCGTCCGGCTCTGGCTCGGTCTTGCCGCAGATGTTGCCCATGACTTTGTGAGTTGAGTCGGGATTGTTGGAGGTGCGTTGCTTGGGATCAATGGGAGGTTGAGGGTGGTTGTAGAGCAGCGAACGCGGAAGCCGGAGAGCGAAAGAAGGTTGACTGAGGTGTAGAGCGGAAGTTGTCGCAAACAGCAACGAGGAGAGCTCAAGCAAATCTATTGCTCATAATTATGTCTTGTTCAATGTCGCATGCGAACCAAGTAAGTGCGATAACAGGGATTAAGGTTGTTTGTCTGGCAGCTAGCGATACGCGCAAGCCTGCATGATGCAGCGCCAGAAAGGAAGAGGATGGAACTTGGTTTGCGCGGTGTGCTTTTTGAGAAAGGCGTTTGTCGGGCAGGGGGGGAGGATGCTAAGCGGGGTTTTTCTTCATAGCGCGGGCCAAGCTTGTGATTTTTAAGATCTTGGCTGCTTATTATTTTGGGCGGGTTGAGAAGGGGATTTATTACCCTGGAGGAGCTGAGATGGGATGATGATTTGGGGAGTGGAAAGTGAGTTGGGATGGATTTATGTCACTGGGCCCTGATGTTTAAAGTATAAGGCGGTGCAATAATATCATTGCTGTGCTTGATACGGAATAGATAGGCTTGTAAAAGAGTTTGTCTTCTTACAAACCTAGTCTAAGCAGGGTTTTTGCGTATGGCATATCAAAGGAGCCGTATCAAGAATGTCATCAGCTACCACATCACCAAAACCCTGACGATATAAAGAGTGACTCAATAGTACTAAAATTAAACATAGTCGAAATTCATCCAATATCTCGTGCAGCATCAAAGCGTTGGATCCCTACCACAAGCAAAGTAGCCGCTTATGTCATGATCCGTGGGAGTTTGCTGTCAATGGCGTGCGTCTGCTTGTGAACCCACCAATCCGCAATAAGCGAAGCACGAGCACCCGAGCCGTTGTGCGCAAATACCACAAATACAGAGGCAGTACCTCAACGGCGCACATCAACGCGTGCTTGTCGGTGTTGTGGCCGCTTTCGCCCAAGTACCTCGCCGTACGAGTACTTGTCAGCTGCAAAGCTGTGGAGTTTAGCCGCTATGTACGTACTGTCCAGAGCGCCCCGCCCAAGGATTTCAGTGGGGCAGGCGCAAAAAAACATAAATATGGCGGGTGGAAGTTGCAACCGCTGAGGGACCACAATCCATCAAGGTTCTCAGCCTTTGTCAGCCAGTCCCAGACCGCAGGCGGGCGTTCCTTCCACGTTCGCGCCTGCGCCTGCGCCTGCTGCGCTTGTGCTCGTGCTCGTGCTCGTGCTTCTTAATCCCTTCCAATTTCTTTCTTTCCTGTACAGACTCGAGGCTGGCCAAGAGGAATTCCTTTTTCTTCGTCCCTTTCAGCCTTCTGGAAACTCTCCACTCTCGCTGTTTGCGAAAGGCTTCGGCGCTGCGCTTCAGGGCTTTGACAGCAACTTTTTGCCAGTTCTTCCCTGTCGTCTTTGACTCGTTATTAGCTCGCCCAATCCCTCAGACTCTTCTCTCTAGGATGAGCCACTCACAAACTGAGACTTCTCACGGGTAAGACTTGATTTAGTATTCTCTCGCCAGTCTTGCATCACCTCAGAGTCGCTGATGCTTTGTCTAGGCAGCTCATAGAACCCGCGTTTTAATAGAGCATTGACACCCGTCGTCTTTTTTTCCGTCAAATCAATGGAATTCATTCGCCCATCTTCTCATGACTTTACAGTAGACACATCCTCTGGATTTTCTGAAATGATGGATGCGAGCAATCGGATCTCTCACGGCACCGGAACGACTGCGGATCATTTCTCTCACGACGATTCTCGTCTAGACGCCCAATCGTCGGTATACTCTACCGATCCTTTCAAACCCTCAAAATCATCCCAAAACTCCTTAGATTTATCGCCCTCAAGCCATACTACCATGGCTTCCTTTATGGATCACGGCATTCAGCCGCAGTTACGAGACCGGCACGGCAGTTCTGGCGCAGTCATCCCTCCCCCAGATACCGAGCCGACCTTCTCTTTCTCTTGGGACACATATTTGAATGACACATTCCCTGATGCTTCTCGCTCTCTTCGTCTCGGCAAAGATGTACTGCGTCAGACCGAGACAAATTGTGACGATGACTGTAGATCAATGGTATCATGCACATCCGCCTGCGGTATAAGTTGCCCAAGCCAATGTGGTGATACAGGTCAAGGAATGTGTTGCGACGATGATACATGCGACGATAAAGAGCTCTGCCTTGACGAAATGTGCGAGGATTCTGCTACCCCCTGCACGGATGCCAATTGCTCGGGCCTTGCCAGACTTGAGCAACTTCCCCTCGGGCCTGGCTTCTCAGACGGCGACAAGCAAGCTGCAGCAGCCCTTGCGTCTATCGGAGATACCTCCTTGGAGTTTATGCCAAACAGCTTTCAGCAATTTCATTCGGATTCACAATTTGGAACCCACTCTTGTTTTCCCGGGTCGACATGCAACCACTCCTTTCCACAAGGGTTCTTGTCAACGACTGCCGATAATGGCACGTTTGGCAATTTTTGGGAATACCTGACTCAAGAGAACCCGCTCGCAACTCACATTCTTCAATACCATGATCCTCGACATAGCGTGGAACATGTTCGCCCATGTATTGCCGATGGTCCCAATCTAGCCATTCCGAAATGCACTCTGCCCAAAACTGTCAGCGGAGATGCCTTAAGCCATGGGCTAGGAAGCAATCTTGGAGATTTCACATGTGGCTTTGAGGTCAACACATTTGACCAATTTGCCAGCCACATATTCGAAGATCATTGGCCTATAAACATGCCAATCCCCGACCTTGGCAGCTTGTCTCAGCCCTCGCAAGCTGAAGACCATTTTTCTTTATTTCCCGTCCGTACGAGCATCCCGCCGTCTTACTCTTTAAGCGCAACCTCATCGCATGACACACACTTTTCTCCATCAGACTCGCCTCTGCAGAACCCATCCGTGGTTTCGCCACTTTCACCCTTTCCCACACCACATGCAACGACTCCTCCTACACTGGCCAAGGAGTCACCGATTGAGTCATCCGTGGAGTCAATATTAACTGAGCTCACCCCAATTTCATCGGTGGACGTAGAGACCGTCGTCGATTATACCTGTCAATGGAGATCTCCGGACGGCAAAGTCTGCCTTATGCAATTCAAAGATGCCGATGAGCTACATAACCACACAAAGAATGATCATCTAAAGGGAATGTCACGGCAACCCCCTGGATTCCGGTGTCACTGGGAAGGTTGTACAAGGACGAGTGTGTTTGGCCAAAAGAGCAAATTAGAACGCCACATTCAAACTCACACAGGATGTAAGTGAAATCTCCTTTGCAATTGCAACAATGGAAAAATACTGTATACTGACGCCAACTTTCAGATAAACCTGTGAAATGCTCCATATGCGGCCTGCAGCTCTCAGCGAAGCAGTCGCTTGACCAACACATGAGAGTGCACACGGGCGAAAAGCCTTGGAAATGCAGTTTCCCGGGGTGTTTGCATGCTTTCAAGCAACAGAGCGCACTTAGTAAGCATTTCAACTCTTATCCAGCCATGCACGGCTCTTCTGACTGTCCTATTAGCCATGCACGAGCGCACACATACTGGGCATAAGCCTTTGACGTGTGACATATGTGGAAAATCGTTTGGAGAATCTTCAAATCTTTCCAAGCACCGTCGAACTCACAACGAGAGGGGTGGCCACTCTTGTCCCTTGTGCAATAAAGATTTTAATCGTCTAGATCAGTTAAGACGCCATTTACATAGTAACCACAAATGCAAGCCGGAGGAGGCCGACTCAATAGCCAAATCAGTCAGGCTTCAGTCAGTCAAGGGGGCGAGACAAAAAAGTATTGGTCGAGTGTGAAGATTCAGCACGACAATTGAACGTCAGCAATATACCCATCAAACGGAAACAGCTGTTCCCGTTGCAATCCTCAATACTGGAATCTACGAAAATGTTATATGAGATGTTGAAAATTGAAGAAGCCATCTCTTTGAAAATGGTAATGTACGGTGGCTTTCATGGACCCGTTGCTATATGAAACACGGCATGGGTTAATGAAATGCTTTATGAAGATAGAAGTTTACGTTATAGAGGATCTGCTCGAGCTGCTCGGGCTGATTTAATAAGAGGTCACACCAGAGCCTTGGATGAAATGACTGGATTCTAAATCCTAGGCGCCACTGGTTGAGCACAGACTCAATGATGCATATAGGAATAGGAATACCAATAACCATCTATGGGTATTAGTTTCAGCTACCATTGATTTCACGTCGAGGTCGCTTCTTAAAAGTAATTTGGAATCAATTTTTTGTTTTTAAATCCAAAGGGGGGTATCAACTAATTTACAATTTCCGAGAGGAGTCTGTAGACCTAGTATACAAATGTACATTCTTTTTCTTATGGCCAACTCCTCCAATGGCAGCTAATAAATAATACATTACCAATAAATGCAGAAGAAATACGCCAATAATGCTTCTTTTTTCATTCTTTCTTTTCCCCACTGTCCATTTTAGCAGTCTCGGAAATATTGACGATTTCCAGTCCGTCCTTGTCATCTCTTAATCTGACTTCGGCCGTTTCTCCCATTTTGAGTTCGCCTCTGATGATCTTATCAGCAAGCCCGTTGCTAATCTCGTTTGTAATCAGCCTGTTCAAAGGACGGGCTCCAAACTTGGGGTCGTAGCCTCGCTCGGCTAGCCAGTCCTTGATGGAGTCTGATATGGAGAGGGTGATGCGCCGGTCGTCCAGACGCTGCTGAAGCTCCCTGAGGCGGATGTCGACGATTTCGCGGATGGCGCTCAGGGCTAGCCGCTTGAAGATGATGAACGAGTCGATGCGGTTGAGGAATTCGGGCGGGTAGGCGGATGAGACTACGTCCATGACTGCCTGGCGAACTGATGGGTCAATGTCGCCGTTGGCGTCCTCTTTGTATGGATGTAGGTGGTTTTGGCCGACGAGGATGTCTGCTCCTAGGTTGGACGTGAGGACGATGATGGTGTTCTTGAAATCGACCTTGTGACCTTGGGCATCGGTGAGATAGCCTTCATCAAGGACCTGGAGAAGTAGGGCGGAGATGTCGCGGTGTGCCTTTTCGAATTCGTCGAATAAGAGAACAGCATAAGGTTTGCGACGGACAGCTTCAGTAAGCTGGCCTGCGTCTTCGTATCCAACGTAGCCGGATGGGGCACCGATGAGTCGAGAGATGGTGTGTTTCTCCTGGAACTCGGACATGTCAAACCGGACGACGGCAGACTCGGTCGAAAAGAGGAAACTGGCGAGCTTCTTGCAAAGCTCAGTCTTGCCAACACCAGTAGGTCCGAGGAAAAAGAATGAGGCCAGGGGGCGATTGTCGCCGCTTAAGCCTGCTCGCTGGAGCCGCACGGCGTTGGAAACAGCCTTGATGGCATCTTCTTGCCCCTTGACGGATTCCCGTAGAATATCCTCCATGTGGACCAACTTCTCAATGTGTCCCGAAGTGAGCTTCGAGACGGGGATGCCGGTGATGCGGGATACGACATTGCCAATGTCGTCGGCTGTCACCGAGTCGTGGATGAGAGTTCCGTCGGTAGTGTCTTGCTGGATTTCCTTATCAGACGGCAACTTTTGCTCGAGGTTGGGTATGACACCGAATCGAAGCTCGGAGGCTCGAGCAAAGTTTCCATCTCTCTGCGCCTGCTCAAGCTCGAATCGGGCCTTGTCGAGGTCCTCCTGGATTTTCTTGACTGACTCGATTTCAGACTTTTCTTTATCCCATCTTGCATTGAGTTCCGAAATTTCGTCGTAATATTTCTTTAAATCTTGTTCCAATTTCTCTCTGCGTTCCTTGCTTGCAACATCTGTTTCTTTACGCAAACTCTCCAGTTCGATCTGAATTGTCATGATTTTATGGTCCAACCTCATGATGTCCTCGGGTTTGCTTTCGTGCTGTAGCTTCAAGTAGCTTGCGGCCTCGTCCATCAAATCGATGGCCTTATCCGGGAGGAATCGATCCGTGATGTATCGGTTGGACAAGGCAGCAGCGGCCACCAAAGCGCCGTCAGTGATTCGGACACCATGGTGTACTTCGTATTTATCCTTGATACCTCGCAAGATACTGATGGTGTCTTCTACAGTCGGCTCACTAACAATGATGGGCTGGAAACGTCTGGCGAGCGCCACGTCCTTTTCAATAACACGATATTCGGCGAGGGTAGTCGCGCCGCAGCATTGCAGTTCACCACGAGCCAAGGCCGGTTTGAGCAGATTTGAAGCATCAATGGAGCCTTCTGCTTTGCCCAGTCCCAGGAGAGTGTGTAACTCATCAATGAAGAGAATCACTTGGCCTTCCGCCTTCTGAACTTCATCCAGCACCTTCTTCAGGCGCTCTTCAAAGTCGCCTCGAAACTTGGCTCCGGCAATCAGTGAACCTAGATCCAAGGAGATGACTCTCTTGTTTTTAACGCTCTCCGGAACATCGCCCCGGACGATGCGCAATGCTAATCCCTCCAGGATGGCCGTCTTGCCAGTTCCGGCATTTCCGATAAGAACCGGGTTGTTTTTGGTCCGCCGTGATAGAATTTGAATTGTACGCTGAATCTCTGCATCTCTCCCAATTACAGGGTCCAGCTTACCATCCCGAGCTTTGGCTGTCAAATCAACGCCGAACTGTTCCAGTGCGGGCTTCTCGGGTTCACCACCTCCCATATTCATCCGATGGGTTCCTCCTGGTGGATGTGGACGTCCATTGGCATATGTTCTTACTAATAAGGCCGGAGCAAGTCGTGATGATGAGGCCCCTAAGAGCAGAGGCCTAATGGCTGATCGTGCAATGACTGGTCTTGTGAGCCTGTTAGAGGCACCAGCAATGCGCTGGGCCGAGGACAACAACTGTCGCCTGGCTTGCATTGTGGCGGCTGAAGTGAGTAAGAATGGTGATAAAAATAATAATATGTACTCAGAATTGAATGAGAATCGAAAGAGATATTTGCAAGAAGAAGCAAGCGAGAGGGCATCGCCAGTGGCGTTGCCTCCTTCTTTATCCTAAGACTGAAGCTCTTATCGTAGCTTCACGATCTCGACAGCACTTTCGAGCATCTTCGGCCGCCATCGGCCCAGGACTAGCGCCTATCTTATCATCACGTGCGTTGAGCCCCATGTCCCACCAGCAAGCGGGAATGGCTGCTACGGATTGGCGCCGTAAGCGGTTTAGTGCCTGAGGGTTCACATTTTGCTTCCCACAAACTCGCTAGCGGCGCTCACAAAGAAATCCAACATTTCCGTTCGGGTGAACATCACGAACGTGTCTTCCTCATCCTCTCCACACCCACATATCAGACACCCGAGAGAGTCAATATGTCGGCCAAGCCCACGACCAAGCAGTTCGGGAAGTCGACCCGGGAGGTTCCCGCCTCCGCGGACCAGGCGAAGAAGTGGTACCCTGCCGACGACGAGAGCGCCCCGAAGAAGGTGAGTTGTGTCTGGTCATGCGTCGCAATTAAAGAGAAAGCCCCTGGTACAGATGTCTGCATTTCGCAATTTGGGAACGACACGGCGATTGGAATTGAAGGGAACAATTTTGGGTTGTTTGGGAACGCCGGGATACGGGTTGGCAGCGCTTTCGAGATTTGGCGCTTGGTCAATTTTCCTTTCTTCAATTTTCCTTTGGGAATGACCAAAACATGTATCTAAAACCGACAACACGACGCCTCCCCAAATTGCGAACAGACTCCGGCACCTGGTGGTCCCTTTTCCAATTCCCCTTACTTTGCGACGCACCGACCGTCATCCATGGAAAAAGAATTCAGGTCGCGCTGACACGCTTTGGAAACAAATAGGTTCGCAAGGCCGTCCGAACTTGGGCCCCCCGAAAGACCCTCCAGCCTGGTACCGTCCTGATCCTTCTCGCTGGCCGCTTCCGTGGCAAGCGTGTCGTCCTTCTCAAGAACCTCGACCAGGGTGTTCTCCTCGTCACTGGTCCCTTCAAGATCAACGGCGTTCCCCTGCGAAGAGTCAACGCCCGATACGTCATCGCCACCTCCTACAAGGTCGACATCTCCGGCCTTGACGCCGCCAAGATCGAGGAGATCTCTCAGCCCAAGTACTTCACCGCCGAGAAGGCCAAGGAGAA
This sequence comes from Trichoderma atrobrunneum, assembly GCA_003439915.1. Taxonomy (NCBI): domain Eukaryota; kingdom Fungi; phylum Ascomycota; class Sordariomycetes; order Hypocreales; family Hypocreaceae; genus Trichoderma; species Trichoderma atrobrunneum. The sequence continues at coordinate 13,670 of PNRQ01000301.1, read as the reverse complement.
GGCTTCCGCTGAGGCTTTCTTCAAGCAGGGAGAGAAGCCCCAGGTATGTGCAAAAATTCAGAAAGAAAGAAAAAAAAGCTGGAGATGAGGAGGAGCAAGAGAGCGTGGATTTGCTAACAGAGGCTTGAATTACAGAAGAAGGAGATCAACAGCAGCCGTGCTGCCGACCAGAAGGCCGTCGACAAGGCCCTGCTTGCTAGCATCAAGAAGGTGGATCTGTTGGCCAGCTACCTCGCCAGCACCTTCAGCCTGCGGAAGGGTGACAAGCCCCACGAGATGGCGTGGTAAATTTGATTCAAACACAAAATCTCTCTGGCAGGTCGAAAGCGCGGGGTGGAGTTTACTGGGGTGTTGGTCAAGATGCGGGTTGTAGAACGGAAAGGGTCTCCGAAATGGGCTGGTTTGGCCAATTGCATTTGGAAGTCGACGGCATCGGTCACATCTTGGCGTCTGTAATCAGGTTTTTACAGTCAAAAAAACAAAACGAGCATAAATGATTTTCTTCCACCAGGCTTCTGGTAAAAACCAAAATACGTCTGTGAACGACACACAACCTTCCAACTTGCCATATCCATGTCCACTTCCAATGCAAAAAATGAAGGCGAGGAAAGGCTCAATTTTAATGGAGAATCACTCTGCCAAGGGAGCGATAAAAGAGAGCCTTAACGGTATAATGAACTACATATATGCCAACGTGTTAATATCATTTTCATACTTTGCAAATGTCAAATAAGCATTTGGTGACGACTTTATATAAGTGAGCCCTACATTTTGGGGCGTAAAGAGACATAACATCATAGTGGTTTAATCACGAGGGTAAATCGAGTGGTAACATAGCTCTATATCTTTTTGAGAGGGTATCTGTATATTCTTTGTGGTCTTTTACAATTTATTTCACAGACATATCGCTAATTCTGATCCCCATATCAATGCATTTCGCTTTCTTACAAGTCTCTGTCGGCCCAGCTCTGAATCATTCCCAAGAGCGTAGCATCGTAGTGCTTGATCGACACAGTGCCGGTGGCCTCATCCAGGGTAGTGTTGGCTTGGATGAAGACCTTGCGAGGCTGCTTGTTATCAAGAACAACCTGGCGGACCTTGGTGCCCCAGAAGTCCAAGCCAACGGTGCTCATTTGGGTGTAAAAGTCGGTACCAGTCTTCACATCCGCAGTTGACTTATAAACGTGAAGCTTCTGAAGATATTTGGCAACAGCTAGAAGGATTAGTTAGTCATAGTCTGTTTGGTGAGAAATTATTTCGACTTACCGTCACGACCAGCTGTGAGAATCTTGGATCTGTCCAGCTTAATGGTCAAATCAGAGAGGTCATCCTTGGTATAATCCAGCTTGCAGAAATCGTCGCCGGCTTCGAGGAAAGACTTGAGGATTGAGAACCGAGCCTGGCTGTGTGCCTGTCCCCATTTCTGGCTCTTGGGATCCCACATCTCCAGAGAGGCGAGACCAGCACGAGCCATGGAGAGGTAAGATGCGTAGAGGACATCTCCAGCGGGGCCGTTGATGTCTTCTGACCCGTCTCCAAATCCAAAGATCTTTAGGACGGGGAATTCGCAGCTCAGGTACATAGCAACCAACTCTGCACGGCATTCCTCATATGAGGCGGCGATGGGTCCAAACACCGAGCTCCAGGTCTGACCGGGCTTGTACCAGGTGGTGATGGGCTTTTGGCTAACGGGGCTAACAGGAGGATTCTCCTTGTCGAAGTTGTACACTCCATCAGCGGTCTCTTGCAAGAGCTTGCCGCATCCGTGGCCTGGGTAGATGATTAACAAGGCTGCAAGAGTGAATGAAGGGGGAAAAACTCTTACCAGTCAGCTCGTGAAGGCCGACTTGAACCTCAAAGGCAGCATCACGGTTTGCCTGGAACACGGCCAAATCTTCTGGGCGAATGAAGGGGATCTTTTCATTAGGAGCCTTAGCGCTCAGCACGTTTCCAAGGGACACGTTCTTGAATCCCTCAGTCTGTCGGATGTCGTCGTAGTTGGGACTGGGCCATGTCAGTACATAGGAGGGATGTTTTGAACACAAAGGAATTTGATGCTTACATGTTGATACCGGCGGGAATGCCAGAGTCTAGTAATTGTTAGCTCATATGAAAACGTAATGTGTAATGTAACTGCAGAGAGGTTATGGTATTACTGACTTGCGAATGTCAACACTTCCAGAGAAGTAAAGTCTGGAGAAAGGAACTTGTCCTTCTCAAATTCCTTGCCCCAGGGTAGCAGAGGGATGAGAGAAGGTGAAGCCTCGACCAGCTCCCCGAAAGCGCGAGTGCGCTCCTCTGCCAGTTATGTTAGCTGAAAATGTCTAATATCACTCTGCAGATGTAACAGGTGACATACGGTTAACCACTGTAAACTAGCGTTAGTAACGATGTACAAGGACAAGGTTGGTATGTGGATATACTGACTGGATGCGAAACCCTCCCATTCACCACGAACACCAGCAGGGTCACGATAAGTCTCGATAAAGCCGATGTTGCACTCGACACTAGGACCCTTATCCTTAATCCAGAAACGCTGGCTGTCCTTGAATGCCTCCAAAGATCCAGTCTCGAACGACTTGGCATATGCCAAGTGCATGTTCTTCTGATTTTCATTGTCCGCGTTGGCAGCAGCCTGCTTGATATAGGCAGTAATGTTCTTCATCTCCTCAGCATAATCACCATAGACAAGGCTGATGGTCTTGCCCTTGAGGGGTCCATTTTCAACCGTGAATCGAGTTTCCTTTCCAATGTCGCCTCCGTCAGCGGGGACGCTGGTAACGGCTGAAGCAATGAGAATATCAAAGCCATCCGCGGTCTTTCGCAGTCTGGTGTTCTCGGGCAACAGTCTCTTCTCCTCCATCCAGGCCGAGACAGCTTCAATCTCGCTCTTGGTGATACCCTTGGAGTCGGGGTAATAGGTGGTCATGTGGCCAGCGTCGAGGAATCCAAGATGCATAGAACCGGGGTCCTCGTGGCTGAAGATGGCGCCTTTGGTGGCATCGTAGAACTTTTGTGCTTCAGGGGATGTGGCAGCCAGAGCAGAAACTGTCTTTTCGCTACATCTGGGGATAAACTTGGCATCGCCGAAGCTCTTATAGTTGCCCATGTTGCCAAGGAACATGGCCACATATTCGAGGAAAAGGGTCAGCTCGGACTCTTCAACACCGGCCTTTTGAGCCAGCGCATTCCAGTCGCCATTGGCCGACTTGTGAAGAGCGATGATCAAGTCGTAGATGGGCTCTGACTCTGGAGAGAGCTGGCGCAGGACAATCCTGGAACCGGCAAATGCAGCCCTAAAGAAGTGTAAATAACAGGCATCCGGTCATATCCGTGGCACGATCATTGCTATTGTAAGCAGGGTGAAAGTGTAAAGAGGGAACCTACTTGCTGATAAAGTGAGCATATCGCTTCTGTTGGTCAGTCAAGAGACCAAAGTGCTTCTCAATCTCGAGGCGGACGACGGAGGGTGGCTGGTCCGCCAGGTAGTGCTTAAGGTCTTCGGGCTTCATGTTGGGTGTTGTTGAGGCAAACAACCTGGACAAGGCGACAGTTGCAAGGCGAGGAGCGAGATTGTGTCTGAGAATTGGACGATGACGATTCTTCAGTGAAGCAACAGGGAATCTGATTGCTGGCGACCTGCGCGAGATGAGGGGCAGTAAGAGGGAAGACATCAGGCCAGCACGCCGCGTGGCTGGAGCTTAAGCAGCCGAGTCTCTATAAGGAACCTCTGAGCGGCTGGCGGTTTCTGGCGGCACGCAGAATCTGCCAAAAGTTCTTGGGTGAAGCCACACAGGGTGCCTAAAGCAGCTAGGGCGGGTACATGATCCAGCGGACAGGACGTGCACTCATAGGCTCATAGGGCACACTGTGGCTTGGGCGTGCAGCTTTTACGCAAGGCTGTCTGCCTACGAGGACTTTTGCTCAGAGGACCTTGAATGTTACAGTGCTATGGACCTCATAGTAACCGAGAGATTCTCTAAAAAGATGTTGAACGTTTAATCGACCCATCGTGATATCCCGATGTATATGTAAACGGCGAGAGACATAATTAGCTTGGTTGGGAAATTATAGTCTAATGCTACCTCTCAATGCCTTGCAAGGAACATCAATTCCAATGGAATGCAACAAACCTCAACTTGGGCGTAGTGCTTAAACACCAGACAGAATACAGGTAGCAGGAGAGTTGTGCCTGCGCCACAGGCGGGGTACCTGAGCGGCCCAGTGACCCGAGGTGGCATGGCGGGGTTGAGGGGTAACGTGCAGCAGAGGTAAAAGGATCGAAGACCTTTTTGACAGTTGGCATGGAAATTGGGGAAACTTTTACGTTTCTCGAGCTTGGCAGAGTTTACAGCCATGATTTCAATTGATGTATTTGCGTTTAATTCAACGGCTGGATATCGTACGCAGTAATGATGCTGCACCTAGGAGTATTATTACACCATTGCTGCAGTGTCTTGATATATTTTCGAGGAATAAGTGCCAATTAATTAGCACGTAGCAGACATCTAAAGTATATAGAGATAAACTGATTGACACTCTGCCAAGATTTCAACAGATCACACGACTATTCTTACCATTCAACGTCATACCCAGAAAGTAAACCTCCCACAATGTCTCATGTAACGAACCATTGCTCTAGATGAAGAACCCTCTTCACGATTCAGGGGCCAGAAAAGGAGAACAGAAAAGTGGCAAAATATCGACGTAAGCCGCGTGATGTGAAGAGCCAATAGGCAGAAAAGCCTGGCCAAAAGGTACAAAAGTGTGGTCGTGTGGATAAACGGCCTTCATTTCCCTGTACTCCGGAGCTACCAATCAACCAACCCGCTACGCATACAGTTGCTCTTGTCAACTCTATCTGAAACCTCACAAATAGCTGCTGACGAGTGTCAATTGCGGCGGCTTGGCTCTTTTAAACACGGCTTCATCTCCTTCTTTTCCGTATGTGAAACTGCTAGTGGCATCATCACCAAGCAATTAGTAACATGGCAATTGGCAATATCACATCCATACTTTATTCCGCCGCTCAATTGACAGTCTTGCTTCACAGCTGTTCCTGAAAGTTGGAAAATACAGCGCCTAAACGCCTAGATTGTTGGCACTAGAAGGGCTTTAGTCCGCAGCTATCTGCGGAAGAGGATGCCGGTAGTTAGTTTCCCAAACAGCTTCAATTCGTGTTGTCAGTAAGCTGCCCGGGCAAATGCGCATGTCCCGTTCAAGTATGAGTCTGAAAAGTACACAGCTCGTCGCCCCCTGAAGCCTGCGCTTAGTGTAACTCAATTGGTGGAGCCCAATTTTCCAGAAGAATATTTTGATCAATATTCGGGAATCAGCGACGCTGGAATCAGCTCAAAGATGATCCAATGCCTTTTTTTCTGTTGCTCGCACTGACGCAACGCAGCAAGGAAAAATTTTCTGATGCGCCATAGAAGCACAGCTACCCAACGGCTGATGTACGGCTGCTTTGCATTGCATACACATGCGTCTAATACTCCGTTCTGCACATCCATCGTTGCATGGTTCTTTTTCGTATCCATATCTATGCCGACACCCCCTGCGGCTATTGAAAGGATCGCTTACACCTAGAGTTACTCAGTTAGGTAACCGAAACCATCTGATCTTCTTTTCAGCTTTAACCTCTTCATCGTATTAGGATATGCAATTCCCTCTGGGGTTTCTTCGAGTCAGCGAGGAGGTTTGTGACCCCCACGTCTTCCACCCGTAGACACCAAAAGAGAGAGACGAAGAGGGAAAAAAAAAGAGAGAGAGAAACAGACGGGCAATATTCGGCCGATTCCCTCTCCACTCCCGATGATGGGGCTGAGATGGATCGAAACACTTTGAGACCTACCTAAGAAACTAGGCTAGGCCGCCGCTTGTCTTGCCCGGATGCAACTTGAGGTCTCCCCGAGCACTTCATCAGAGCAGAAACAGCGGCCTCGGCGGGAGCACCGTCTGGCTTCCGCGGCAATAGACGGACCCAACGCTTCTGTGAGTCTGAGAGCGCCCAGACGCACCACTCTCACTCCGGTTATAGTTGCAGAGGCCACAAGCAAGCTGGTCCGAGTCACATGGCCAATATTGTGATTTTTGTCTTATTTTTCCTATTTCCTTTTTCTTCCCCCTTGTGTGCTGCCTATCACATCACTTTATCGCAGATGTGATTGTCACAGCCCATCCCTACCTGCGAGGTAGCATTGTTGGCCGGGATCATTACTCGACGCCTAGGTAAGAGGAACACGCATTTTCACTCCCCGCCTTGGCGAGCTTGAACGGTCCACCAAAGTGTGCAAGGCCATTCCCGTCCGTGGCTTTTCGGAGTACAGTACGGAGCACGATACTGCGCAAACAAGCTGTCCATGTAAACCTTAGGGCGGCTCGACCCGATACTCTGGGACTCCGTCAATACCGAGAGTAGTGCAACCTTGGGCAAACGCCGGCCAGAATAAGTGCATGCATGGGGAGCAGTGCTTGTCCTTGCCTGCATTACCTCCCACGGACGTTTTAGGTAGTCCTCGTACGAGTACATAGAGTACAGGTACATGCCTATATTCCGTGCTGCAGCTTGCCGTATCCGATAGCCTGACCATCATCGTGTGGGTGGCATCACCGGCGTCGACTCAAGCGAAAGTGTTGAGTTACACAGCACCATCCTGCAAGGGAGCAGGTCTGAGTCGGTGTGACACGGATAGTGTCGATGGGCAACTGGAGCCGCGGACTGGGAGGTGCAGCATGCAAGCCGCAGCCAGGTGTTGCGCATCACCCAGCATGGTTCTGTCTAAGAGACGAGATTGGCAGCAAAAAGACATCATCCCCGTCGGCACGCGGCCCAAATGGATCGACAGCCTGGCCCGACAAGGTGTGTGTAGCATGTATGAGTACGAAACAAAACACACGAGCTTGTACGGGTACTCCGTACATGCGTGGTGTACTCGGATATACGAGTAGTAGCAGGCATCTTTTCCAGGTAGATACGGATAGACGCAACTCACAGATATTCCTGCCTTGGCCGGCAGAACTGCTTGCGAATGCCTTCATCTCGTAGAGGCATAACAAGATGAGCATCACTCAAGTATTGACAAACTTGAAACAATGGTGTAGAGCTATCTGCTAGTGCCAGTAGGAAGAATGGACTCCATCTCATTCCGACCTCACCTCAACGTTTTGCACGTTGGGCTGGAGCCAAATCCAATGGGTGCTTCCCCGGACTGCGCTGGTACGGTAGTGCTCACTGAGCTGGCAAGCTAGCGCCTTGGTGGTCATTAAAACTTGACGGGTGGTCCTTCAGCGTGTGCCACAGCTAGATGCATTCAATGGGTCCATTGATGCTTTACCCGGGCAGATGTTTATTAGCTGGCATTGGAGATTAAACTTCTTACAACGTGCGTGAGATCATTTGCCGAGACGATAGTGCCTCTATATAACCCTACATTATACTCGTATGTTGCTGGAGGTTTACAATGGCGTGTTATATGCAGCTGAGCATCTCTTTATATGTACCCAGTAGTGTAGATTTGTAAAACGATGAGATGAGAGACTTCAAGTTTCATCATTGTAGTACTACATGTCGTGCGGGTAGGCCCTCCGGCTCCCTCCCAGGCAAGTATATGCTACTTTGGGATGTAGACGGCCACCCAAGGCAGAAGCGTGATCTGGCGCAGGCGGGCCCGTACTTTGTACCACCCAAAATCGTCGGCAAATGACAAGTTCCACAGACGTCAGTGCAATAGCCGACGCTCCAAAAATTTTCTTTATTTTTTTCCTTTTCCTTTTTCCCACTCCATCTTTTTGGCGCCCAGCCCAGTGGAGCTGATGGCTCCTTGCAGCAAGTTTTCAGCCAGCCTTGACTTGCGGGATGCCAACGGGGCACGACTCGCCCTCGAATGCCGCATTGAGGATGCGCTACCAATTCACTTCCCTTCCACCCATTTGCCGTCGGGTCTTCTTTGTTTTCTCTTGCTCTCCCTCGACAACATACAATTAACTCGTGTTAATCACCTAATCTCACAGACTGCTTACTGAATACATCGACGTCATCCCGCGCTCTGCTTTGCTCCCCCGACCATCGGCATACACCCCCCCTTGATCTCACCTGCTCGCATGACTGGCCGGCAGGGGGAACCCATGGTAGCGTCTAGAAAAAAGGAAGAACAAATGGAAGCAAAAAGCAAAGGGGGCAGGGGGGTTTAACGCTGGCATGGCACGGGGAGCCCCCGACGTGTTCGAGCGCCGAGCCGAGTCGCCGGCACTCTGGGCTAAACAGCTAGAATGGCCCTGGTTCCAGCCCGACTGGCCCAGCCGGTAATTTAGGACATCTAGGGGAGCCCACTCCCACTCCCCAGAGTCTCGAGGCCGGCGCTCGTAATGACCCCAGTATTGTGTCACCGTTGGGAAGAGACTTTTCCTGATGCCCACCAGAAAACCGGCGCTGCGGTTTGGGCTCTGCCTCTGCCTCCCCTCCCGGCCATTTCCATGTTCCTTGCCCTCCCTTTCCCTCGTGTCGTTGTACCTGTACCTGTACTTGTACCCGTACCCGCACTTGTACTTTGTCCTGCCCGGTCCGGTGTACCCCATAATACCGACTCACCATTGCCTTGACTTGTTGTCTGAGAACCAAGGGGCTTCCTTGTTGTATGAGATTACCAGACCTGGATCCATCCGGGAGTACGTACATCCAAGCACTGCTTTCTCTACGGAGCATGGAGTAGCCCCTAGTAGTATTAATAGCTAGCTGCTCGCCTCCTCGGGGCCAGCCTTGGACGAAGCTCTCTCGTCAAGGTTCTTTTATCCATAAAAGTTTGAAAAGCTTCCATACGTCGGTTATTGCTTTAGTACCTACAAGTACTCGCTCTTTCCCACCTCACACTACGATCATCATTCATCTGCCTTTAGCCCCTTTAAGACTCTACGCTGCACCAACTTGGGCTTCCGCAAACATCCAACATCCAACCCGCCGTGTTGTTTGTCTCCTTCGCCAAACTCTATCTATAGACTATCTCGGCCGTCTCTTCTGATCTCAGTCGGCTCTCACACACAACCTTTTTGCCTTTTTAGACCGGAATTGCTATTTCATTCTTTTCTTTCATCTCTTTAAAGGCAGATTTCCAATTTCTACTCGCCACGATGATGTCCTTCGATACCACATATACAGTTCCCCAGGGACAAAAATCACCATCTGCAGCTGCTCTGCCATCTATCCAGGCTACCGCCACCAGCACATCTCTCAAGACGGAGACTCCGGTCAACGTTGCCGGACAGGCCGGCGAACACACGCACATCTGGCTCGTCACTGGCCCTGCAGGATGTGGCAAGAGCAGCGTCGCTGAGTATATGGCAAACGCCCTCAACATGCCTTACATTGAAGGCGATTCGGTACGCATTTGCCCTCTTGGCATCGTGATGCTGACAATTCCTTGTACGGCGCTGACAAGCGTGCTAACAATGCTGGCAGTTTCACACCCCGGCCAATGTCGAAAAGATGAGGAACGGCATTCCTCTGACCGATGCGGACCGCTGGGACTGGCTGACGGCCCTTCGCGATGAGTCCATGCGCCTAATCAGCGAGGGCCAGATGGGCGTCGTCATGACCTGCTCTGCGCTGAAGCGAAAGTACCGAGACGTCATCCGCGTTGCTGCGTACTACGACCACCGCCTGCTCATCCACTTCATCTACCTCGATGCCTCTGAGGAGCTGCTGCTGCAGCGAGTCACCAAGCGCCAGAACCACTACATGGGCGCCAACATGGTGCACAGCCAGTTCGATATCCTGGAGCGACCTTCTCAAAACGAAACAGATGTCATCACCGTCGATGTAAGCCGAACCCTGGCCGAGGTGCAGCAGGATGCTCTTGCTAGGGCCATTAAGACCATGGAGAGCGACCACGACAGCCAATAGAGTGTCCTCGTTTAACAATGATGGGCTCGTTACGGACCGGAGGCCCGCCGTCGAATAACCTCAGCATCCGGGCCTCTCTGCCCGTCATATCGGATTTTTTCCTATCTTTTTGTTCCTGGAAAAATCATGACCTCTGGCGGTTATGCGGATATGCGACATCGGAGCAATATGATTTCTTGTTTTATTTTTTCCTATTTCTCTTTTTTTTTCTCGGTTTAGATTTGCTTTAGTACATCAGCTGCGGACTCTGGAGGACGGGCCAGCAATGGCACCAAATTTTTGCATAATTTCTTTTTTGGCTTTTGGGCATTTTCATGTTGGCGCAGGGATTACTGGTTCATCGGATGTGGAGTTGGGACTCAACAGAGCCGAGACTAACAAGCTCGGTCAGCCGGCAACGGGGGGGAGAAAGCTGTTGGACAAAGTTGGGCATGAAATTATCTGACAATCAGCAGCGACTGGGTCGCACAAGGAGGAATATTATACAGGTGTGCGTGTTTTTTTCTTCTCTCTTTCATTTTCCTTTTGCGGGCAAAGGGGGAGGGGATGTGCTGGATACATAGCATCATTCCCTAGTGGACAGAGCGGTATAATAGGCGAACAAATGAATTTTGATGAGAATTGTGCTACACATAAGCGAGGACGTGGTGCGTGCTACTAGCTTTCGTGATTTTACCCATTGTGATTCGTATTACTGCTTTTTGCTTCTAACTTCAATCTTCATGTTTCTCCAAGGCTTGGCCGCTGCTTCAACCCCACAAACGAAGCCCGGGTAGGGGATAGCAAAGTCTCGGCATGGAGTATGAAGGCCAGAAAAGAGAAAGGATTCCCGCACAATCTTTGGACGCCTTGTATGAGGGGAGGCTTCCGAATAGAGAAATCCTCAAATCAGCGCCGCTAATGCAGCGTGAAGCGACCCCAGGTCGTTGGTGTGTCGTTGGGCGCCAGGAAAGTAATCCACAGATGCAGCTCCCGTCACCCGTCATCCGCCGCTGGGTGACGAGAACAGACAGCGCCGGGCCCTGCAGGGAAACCGGTCACGGGGCCGGGGGAGCGCATCAGCTGAGAGCCTCCTTGTTTGTTTCGTGTCTTTTTTTTCTTCTTTCCCTCTTAATTTGATCTTGTGCATGTTTCAGGCCGGGATGCGTCCCCCAGGGGAGGAGGATGCAGATGTTCGGAAGCGGGAAGCGGGTTCAGCCCATATGGCGTCATGTTGCATCTCTTGGGGCATGTTTTTTTTGGTTCGCTGCGAACGCGAGGACCGGGCTTTTTAAGGTGCATTTTTTGTGGCTTGGATTCTTTGGGATGCATCGTGTACTGCCTTGTATTGCATTGTACTGTACATGGGATGCTCTTTTGGGGGTGTCGATGGGAAGCGGGATCTGCAACTACATATGCAGCAGTAGGCTGTGGTGTGGTGTAAGTGACATTCTCTTTTTGTATGCCAAACAAGGAAAATAGATACTATACTATATACTAATACCGAACAAGTTTTTCAAAAAAAGCGAACCAGTCTCAGCATGACACATCAACCGTAATCTAAGGTCTTTACACGTCTCTCTCTATTCTAATAAATAATCTTGTTACCTCAGATGCATGACCATGATGTCCGGCTCCTCCGCCACGCGGCGAATCACTTCAGCGGCCCGAGCCATGGTCGCTCCATCGACGACACGGTGATCGGCGCTCCAAGAGAAGTTGCACACGTGCTTCTTGACTACGTTGTCGTTTTCATCAAAGGCCGGGACGGTGCGCATGCGGCCGATGCCCAGGATGGCCACCTCACGCTCGACGATGACGGGGCTGAGGTACGTGCCGCCAATGTTGCCGATGTTGGAGACGGTGATGGTGCCGCCTGAGAAGTCGGCGGGCGTGAGCTTGCCCTGGACCGCGAGCCCTTGCAGGCGCGTGAGCTCGGCGGCGATGGACAGGATGTTGAGGGAGCCGACGTCCTTGATGACGGGCACAAGCAGGCCTGAGGGGGTGTCCATGGCTACGCCGATGTTGTGCTGCGAGCGCATGATGAGGGAGGGCTTGTTAGTAGCAGGATCAATGTCGACCCGTGAGTTGAGGATGGGGAACTGGTACAGCGCCATGGAGACGGCCTTGATGATGAAGGGGAGGTAGGAGAGCTTGGTGACCTGGCCAGGGGCGGCCGGTGTCTGAGAGAGGGCCTTGTTGAGGCGGGAACGGAGGTGGACGAGATCTGTGAAGTCGACCTCGTCCGAGTAGAGGAAGTGGGGGATGTTGAGTGACCGCGTCATGGTCTTGAACATTTGCTGCTGTGTGTTGGTGAGCTGGACTCTAGTCTCCGTCTGCACGCCGGGCTGGTAGCTAGGAGTCTGTGGTAGCTGCTGCTGCGGCAGTGTAGATGCAGACTGTGAAGCAGCCGATGCACTGGCGCTGGCATCCCTCTGCTGCACAAACTTGTAGATGTCCTCTTTCAGGACCCTGCCATCCTTGCCCGTGCCGTCGATGTCGAGGATATCAATATTGAGCTCCTTGGACAGATGTCGCACCGCCGGTGTCGCCAGTGCCGCGGCCTTGCCCTTGGCCTTGGGAGCTTGGCTGCTCTGTCCCTGTGCCGGCGCACTGGCTTCAGTCTGCTGCGACTTTGGCTCGGGTGCTGGTGTTGAAGATGAGGCTCCGTCCTTGCTGGGTTCGGCCGCCTTGGGCGTGCCGGCGTCGTCGGCTTCGGCCCCGCCTTGGATGTCAATGTCGACAAACGGCTTTCCCACCTTGGCCATCTCGCCCGTCTCGTAGTAAAGCTTCTTGACGACGCCGGAGAAGCGGCTTGTGATTTCTACAGACGCCTTGTCGCTCTGGACCTCGCATAGAGGGGAGAATTCCTCGACGTGCGCGCCGGGCTCGACGAACCACTGGATAACCTCACACTCGACAATGCCTTGCCCGCCAACGTCAGCATCACCCGCTCTTGCCAGCCATGGTCGGATTCAGGACTCACCTTCGCCGATATCAGCCAGCAACACCGGCTTGACGGCATATAACCTCCTCGACTCCGAGAACCACCGGGGGGCTGCAGGCGTTGTGTTTCCCAGGGCCATCTTGCCCATGGCCTTGGAAGCCCCCCACTGCCGTCTCAGCACTCTTGATCCTCGCTGCAGAAACATGATGTCTGGATGGTCCAATTGAGCGGCACGGTGGTTGCAAGACCGAGAGGAGAGGATGTTGAGTTTTAAACAAGGGGAGAATCGCTTCCTTTCGCCGACTCTAAACCGGGATACTCCAGGCCAGCCGTGGCTTCAGTCGGCATTGCGGTTGACGCTGTTGAAAGCCCCCGCGGATAGCCGAATCTGGGGTGCTGACTGTTGATGGCTCCAGGTGTCTGGATTAGCAACTGGGGGAGTTTTGCTGGGAAAAGCGCAAAGGCGTGGGCGCTAAGCTGCTTTTGCGCCTAGCAGTGCTAGAGCCACTGTAAACATCCAATGGATGCGCCAAAGCTCTAGCGCTGCCGAATTGCGACCCCCGGAGCCGTAAGCCAGTGTCTCCGGGGCCGTAAAGTGGATGGAGCTCTGCAGCTTCGAGGCCAAATTTTTCGGGCGTCATTCGCGACAAGGGACCCCCCAAGGCTGTCACTCTCTTTTCTAGGCGGCCATGCCATCGCCACGGACGCTGGAGCTGGCCCTCAGTGGCCTCCTCCGTTCAAGTACGAAATCTGCTGCCGCCTCATGCAGTCGCTGCCAATGGCGCGCATTTACCGCCTCCGCGGCGCTGGCCGCAAGGACAGAGAAGCCGGCCTCGGGCGCCTCGA